>CAJNIZ010044633.1:35873-48996 GCA_905231905.1 Symbiodinium pilosum | reverse complement strand
GGGTTTAGGGTTTAGGGCCCAACTCTTGGCCACCTGAATCCCCGGATATGCTTATTCTTGGGTTTGCTGTACAGATACCACTGGGTTATAAATCTCCTGAACCTGCAAACTCTGTCATTAGGGAAAAGCATGCCCATTCTGGAAACATGCTTTGCGCACCTCGGTCAATCTCCGTTGACCCAGGATGTTGGATGCTTCGTCAGCTTCAAGACATTATCTGGCCATTTTATGTTCGTGTCAGCACCTCCATATACACCACCATTGAAGCTGAGGTCGGGTGAGGTTGCTATAATTTGCCCAGAGGAATGAAGGCCCTACCTGATTCTAGACGGATCTCTGGGCGCTGCTTTAACCCTTCAGTAATCTCCAATAGCCTTGGGTTGTAAGAGCCCAGCATAGGACTTACAACCCATGCTGCACTTGGGATTTGAATCAACAAGATGCTGTGGCAAAATACGCAAACAGGCCATGGTCAAAAGCAAACCTTCAAACTCTACGGACTTCAAACCATTCTTACATCTAGGGCCCCCCTAAAGGGGCAACAGTCTGAATGACAATCCCAGGCGAGGGGACCGTTAATTCGCGTGCTGTCTCGTTGCAGCTACGCCATGGCTGCATAGCTGCCTGGCAGCACAGCACCTGGTCCGTTTATGACTTAAGGTCCTTCCAGCGCAGTCTCGATGTACTTTGGAAATTCTTCCCTGAATCAAAACGTCAGATAGAACAGAAATCAATCATTGTGCGGTGAAAATGAACCAAAGCGGACCCCCAACCCTCAACCGTGCCTAAAAGTACACATGAGCTGTAGGCTAAACTGCTAGCATCCCGCTGAATAAACCCAGAGATGCTCCCCTATATACTTCCCTTTAAAACCACCCTTTTCATAGTTTAGACTATAGCTCGTACGCGCATGCATCCTAGACCTTTCTCGTCCGCAAGGTCGCAAGATTGGTTTTCCGCTCATGGAACTGGGAGTAGTAAGAACGCAGGCCAGCTTAAAGGAAAGGCCCCTCTGCAGTAACGAGACCGTCACATCCCCTGAGCCCTAAACCCCTAAACCCTAGACCCCTGAACCCCTAAACCCTAAAACCCTAAACCCTAGCGCGCAACGGAAGGGGTTCTCCGGAAGATTCATGCGGCTTTATGTTATGCACTGTGAACGGTACAGAACCTACTGCGTTTTGCAATGTATTTTGCTTGCAGAGGTTAGTGTGTTCAAGAAACGGAGGGTGATGACTACGCGGAATGTTCTTCTAAAAATCCGCGCGCAACCTTGATTGAAGATGAGAATGTTGCACGTTTAGAAGTCAAAATGTGCAAAACCGCATGGTTTTGGCACACTTCGAATAGATGTTATGTCGCACACACAGAAAATGCGAAGGCACCTGGCCAGATTTAGACCCTGTTCAAAAGAACTGCGTTTCACAGGTCGGAAAGGGTGTAGCAAACGGAACACTGCGGTGATAATCAAGCTTTTTTCTGTGCTTACGCGATCAGCTGTATATGAAATGCATTTTGTCCCACTACGCGCGGTGTTTTTCATCAGCACTCCCAGAAAGGACATAGACTCTGTCCCACTGAGCGTAGTGTTTCTGGTACTTGGATGCACTTGCAGTACGAATGTTGTTATGGCTTGGGCATGCATGGCGTGGTAATGGGATGCTCTCGAACATGAGCGTTGTTATAGTTTGGACATGGATGTTCTGGCAATGGGATCGAACATGAAAGTCATTGCGGTTTGGGCATGGATGCTTTGGTAATCGGACGCTCTCGAACACGAACACGGTGTTTTTGCATGAGGGTTCCCGAAATACTGTGTTGTACAAATTAAGATGGCTGCAGCTGAAGGGACCGTAATTATCCCCCCCTCCCCGCCCCCCCCAAACTTCCAAGCAGACACAAACTTGACACGGTCGATCAGACCTGGGCTTGGAGAACCCTAGGCGTTGGGCGAACCCTAACCCTAAACCCTAAACCCTAAACCGCCCAATTACACCAGATTGGTCCCCCAAATCCATGCGGTCCCGAACAGGTTGAGTGCCTTGAGGGTTTAGGATGTTTTTAGGGGTTCAGAGGGGGTCAGGGAATATATTATAGAGGGATTACATGGGAATCGTACTCCCTCGTTCCCTACTACTACGCAGTAAGCATAGGGTTTAAGGGCTTGAAGGAGGGAGGCAGCAGATGTCCTATGGCTCTTTACCCTAAACCCTAACCCGCACGGCTTTAGGTTTTGAGGCCTGAAGGCTTCACTTACGTACTGGGGCTCGGCAGTAAGGGAGCGTATGTTAAATAGGGGTTATATTGCCATATTCCCTACTAAGCAACGGTAAGTTCATGACATTCTTCCCTTATTGCCCTCATATACATGAATACGATATGTCAAACTTACCGTAATGGCCTCTTCTAAATATGTGTTTCGTGATTTCCGCTCTTACTGTGAAAACTCGGTTGCCAGGCAACTGGTTTAATCTGCAGGTCTTTTGTAAAGTGAGACGGCTCGGCTCTTGGCATCATGCGGCGCTGCTGCTGCCACCAAGGAAGCGTAAAAGTTTGCGCTGTAAGGTTTTGAGGGTTTAGGGTTTAGGGGTTTTGGGTTTAAGGATTTGGGGTTTGGGGGTAAGGGTTCAGGATTAGGGGGATCTGTAGTGCAAAACAGAAATATATGATTCTGATACATCTACATAAGTTGCTCTGGTCTTAAATTCGCTGCAACTACACACTTGTGCATATGCTCGCAGTCCTTGCTTGAACAATCCCTACATCCTAAGCCCTAAACCCTGAACCCTAAAGCCCAAAACCGAAACCCTAAACCTTGGGTACTGCCCCCCCCCTCAGTAACAGTTGGAGAATACTTATAATAGGGTTATATATAGCCCTTAACAGGACCCCTAACTGTTACTGGGAGGGGGCAGTACCCAACCTAAACCCTAATCCCTAAACCCTCATCTCTAAACCCTAATCCCTATACCATAAACCCTACACCCTAAATCCTAGACCCTAAACCCTAAACCCCAAACCCTAAACCCTAAACCCTAATGATGTACAGTCTCCAGGCCTAGGCTGCGGTAGCAATTGACGTCAGACAATCTACAACCAGCAATTGGCTACCTTCGCCGCTTTGGGCGTTACAGGCCCTAAACCCCAAACCCTAAATCCAAAAAGCCTAAACCCACAAGCTCCTCCTAAACCCTAAACCCGAAATTCTTGGAAGTCCAACAAGCCTAAACCCCCAAACGGGGTGGTCTAGGTGAATGTTGCTAGCCTCAAGGGCCTCAACTTTCCAGACCCAAAGTCCTAGGACCCTCAAACCGGCCTTGGAACCTCAGGGATGTAGGGATTTAGGGGTTTAGGGTTTAGGGTTTGGGGATTTAGGGAGTTAGGATTTAGGGTTTGGGGTTTAGGGTTTGGAGTTTGCAAAATAGACCCGACAACTGAAGACCCAAACGAATCTTCGACCAGAGCGTGCCAGGAAAATAATCGCACGTGTGGCGAGGACAAGGTAACATAAGAGCGAGGTCACCAGAGCGGAGCTGTCCGTTATGTTAACCTGATTAGCTTAAACAGCTTGAACATTTTCAAAAAGATAAAAAAACCACCCCATAGTGTGTTGAATTACACCGCTCTAATCGCTGAAAGTATCCCCACAGGAGCCGCAATGAGGCGTTCGGAGTTAAGTGCTACGGTGTCACGTTGCAGTAGTGACAGTTGGCTTGTCACTATATAGATATAATATGCATGTATGTATATATTTTACATGTATGTATACATACATATATACATATATACATGCATGCATATATACATATACATGTACAAACACATGTGTATATATATATATATATATATATACAGCTTCAGAATTTTGCGTTGGGGTTTGCATGTCTGATAAACTAGAGCCCCACGTAGACGTAGGCCTTGGGGTTGGGGTTGTGATAGCTCACTTGTTGAAGTGGCAAGTTCAGCCCCCACTCTCCGATACTGCCCCGCTAAACTAGCCTTAGGCGAGTAGTTCGGGGAGGTGGCAATGGAACCCATAACCATTGAGGGCTTAGGTTTAGGGCTCCAGGCTGCTAATCAAGCATAGCCATGCTTAGGGTGTTGCAGGACGTCTGAAACACGAAGCCCCGAAAGGTAGGCCTCCAAACGGACAGATTCTCGGTATCAGGCTAGCCCTAGATCCTTGGCTGTGCCAGGCTCTGCTTGATAACTCTGAAGCTTCGACCCTTTCCACCCCGAACACCCTACTACGGGGCCTAACTGATTGGAATAGCAGTTTGGGACATAGTATAGTACTGCTATATGCCTGAAACCCTAAATGGCCGAAAGATTTGAATATTTTCTAATCATTCAATCTTCAACCTACCCCTTGGCTCTCAGCCCCATGGCCCCCCCCTTGCTTAAACAAGGCTTGTGGAGATAGCAACGAGGCTCCGCCAGAGGGCTCTGTCCCGGAGCGGTCACATCAGAGTGCCACTCTGGTGGTACTGATACCATACTGGTTTGCAAAAGGGTACTTTGGGGTCTCCAATGGGACTACTAGAGATACCATACTGGATATTTCTGTACTAATTTCAAAGGATGAAGTTAAACACTGTTTGGGACGAGTTCTATATCAAGAAGGATTCTGGGTGAGGTTGCTACATCTCGGCTGATATGCTAAGCTCAGCAAGAGGACTCGGGTTGAGGGTTAGAGAGGAAGGTTTAGGGTGGAACTCGCGTAAGTAGATCCAAGTTTGGGGCAGTCTCCTATGATCCTTCTATGCTAGCATTATAAGTTAGAGACGTCTAATGGGACTGGTATGCGAACCCTCCTGCAAACTACCGACACGCAATGAGCTTCCCAAGAATGCCACGCATCAACAATAATACAACTACCAGGAGGATTCAAGTGTTATGAGCAGAAGAACTTCATTCATAATCACGACGGGGTAAATGCAGATGAACATCTGAATAATTCCCTGTTGCAACGGCAGCAGTACTGGTAGTTGGAGGGGCCGTGATGCTTGTAACTGTAGGCACAACCCATTCAAAATAACAGGTATCAAAAAGGCAGTTATAGCTGGGCTATAATCTCATTTAGAACGTTGTTATCCCTAAACCCTAAACCCTGAACCCTAAAATCATTGGGTAACTCGTAACCCGCCGCTGATAGTGGCCAGAGTTGCTTCATGGCTGAGTCTGGTTGGTTTAGGGTTTAGGGTTTGGGGTCTAGGGTTTAGGGTTATGGCTGAGTCTGGTTGGTTTAGGGTTTGGGCATCGAGACTTTAAGAGTGTTGATGGCCTATGGGACTGGAGCAAAAGCATTTGCAGGCTGAGGGTCTGAAAGAAGCAGAATTTAGCTGCAGAGGTCCTTTATGCACCACCTGAATGATCTAGCCACATACTTGCCACGCCCAACCCACTCTTAACTACCACTCCAAACAAGAGCAGACCCATACTTTTGGAAAAAACACCCATACAAACTCAACTCAAAACCCTAAACCCTAAACCCCTAAATCAAAACCGAGTGCTAAGCCGCAAGGTGCCCCGCCGTATGCCCTCTGCGCGGAGCCCCCATCACGGATCTCAGCAGAGGGCATCAGGAAACAGTTCGCCTCCTGGAGCTGCTACTATATGAATATATAGGGGTTTAGGGTTTAGGGTTTAAGGTTTAGGGTTTAGGGTTATGTTGGGGTTATATATTATCATATAGGGGTTTAGGGTTTAGGATTTAGGGTTTAGGATTTAGGGTTTAAGGTTTAGGGTTTAGGGTTTAAGGTTATATTGGGGTTATAATGGGGGGTCATATATGGGTTATGTAGGGAATAATGGAAAATGACATGGAAGCTGCCAGAAAGAGTTGAGTTATACAGGTTTAGGGTTTGGGGCTTCTAGGGCCTTTTTGAAGTAAGGCGGCTGGTATTTGATGTAAGCCTACGGGCCATAAACGTCTCGGATGGCGGAAGCTTACCCACCTGCAAGGCCCCTGGCGTAAAAGATAGCTGCACAGGAGGAATAAAAGGTATATAAGTTTAGGATATAGTCCCCCTTAAGTAGATAGAGTATGGGGTATATGGGGATCTTATTATAAAATACCCAAAGCCATATTCTATCTACTTAAGGGGGCCTATAAGCCTTTGGCAAAATCTGAGTTAGTGACTGACTCACAAAGCCTCAAGAACGGACATTTCAGGGAGTCCTGAAGTCTTGTGGTAGGAAAGGTCTTGCGCAAGAGGCTTGACCACTGCAACATTACACAATACAGCAGCGTCGTTCTGTAGCATTGGGGGCCTTTATCCACATCAAGTGACATGAAAAGAGCTCCCTACGCCCCATACGCCCAAATCTTAAACCCTAAACCGCAAATCATATACCCTAAGCGATGCCATTGGCGCAGCTGTCTATGGTTCCTTCTTTGGGTGGTATGCTACAAGACGATCACTTACAAACGATCCTAACACACCGAAAAAGGGAACTACACAAAAGCCGCTGGGTGGACCATACACTCAAAGCCTGAGTCCAGAGCACTGTGAAAAGACACCTGAAACTTACATTGTTTATGGTCTTGAGGTCAAAGGAATATAGGGATTCAGATAATTCGAGTCAATGCTTCCTTTTGGCCCTAAACCCCTAAACCCTAAACCTCAAGGCCAGTTTCTCAAGTATGCGACTGGGAAGCTCTCAACCGAAATCCCAAACCCTGAGCCCGGAACCCAGGGCCCCAAATGCGGTTTAGGGTTTAAATCCTAAACCCTAAACCCCAAACCCCAAACCCTAAACTTTAAGGGGGAAGATGTTGCAGGGGAGGCACCGCTGCCTTCAGGCTTTTGAATTTTTCTCATCGGGAGACTGGATTCTGCTAAGCCTGGGCTTGAATTTTTGTGTTTGACCGTTGGGAGGGGTTATGTAAGCATATAGGGGTTATATAGGGATTATACAGGGATAGTGGAAAATAAGATGGAAACTAGTATTTAGGGTTTAGGGTTTATAGAAATTGGAGCTCAAGGCTAAAGGCGTAGAGTTGATACTTTCGGGTTCGAGGTTGAGGATTTAGCTTGAGGAGTTTGGGCTTTAGTGCGAGCACCTGGGCGAAAGACCCAGGACTAAGCGAGTTCGGCTTCGAACTTAGCAGATCCCGAGGCAGTTGGGGGTTTCCCCTGCTAGGTGTCAAATAGGGGATCAGGATATGCTAGAGAACTAGACTAGACAGCCTTTTGGGGTACAAACGAAGGCTTCTGAGAGCCTCCACTCAAGGTCTACTGCTGGGTTCGAGGGTTAATATTCTCCACCTTCTTTTGAGCTTACTGGGCTGGACAGTGGTCAGTCTAGATGCAGCGGGACTTTGCCTGAATCATTGCTCTTACATGAGGTCACATTTTATCGTGGCCCGCATTAGAGTATGACAAAGCTAAAGAGGTCGTGAGCTTTTTCAGACCCCTCAAAGCTGGACCCGGGTTCAGTTCCGCATTCTTACCATGTACGACCTGCGACATGCAAGCGCACCCTAAAGCCTAAACCCTACACCCTAAACGCGATAGCACAAGTACAGTCTCGCAACTCCGCTTCAGCACAAGGACCGTGACGTTGAGACAGAGCCTGATAACTCACTCACAGCCTGCTCATGACTCATGGAAGATGTTGAATCTGTGGTTGGTTGTAACTTGGACTTTTCCCTCCCTTGGTGTTCAATGATTTGTGGTGCGACATGTTGGGCCTACTGTCGATGCTAAAGCTCTGGAATACCATAATGCCCCGTGCAGAAATTACTTTGTCAAATGCTGGATGATTAGTACGAACGCTAGGATTTGAAGCCCCAAAGCACGAGGGTCCTGCCTACAAGGAACACTGTGAATTCGTGAGATATGTGTCAGCATTGCTACTCAGTATAAAAATCTGTAGGAGACTACCTGCTCATAACTTGGAATTTCGCCCTGACTACAACGCCCACATAATTCGAGTTTCCATTTGAGTTGCCATCAGATTCTCCCTTGACCCTGTTTATCCCTATAGGGCTTAGTGTTACAGGGCCTAACCAAAAGCGCCACTCATCCAAATTCGACGCACAGCATCCATTTGGGCCTTCTCAAAATTTTGCGTCCGTTTCTGGGGTCCCTGTGTTGTTTCGGTCTTTGGGGATTCCCTTACTTTGAGGAATATATCCAAGCCCTAAAGTGGCAAACTCAAACCTTAAGCCCTGAACCCTCAAACACGTGAACCCCAAATCCCAATCCCCGAGCCTTAAATCCTAAACCCAAAGCCCTAAAGCCCGGACATCTTGCAAACCCAGCAGCAGTGTGGGCAAATGCCTCAGAAGCGCGCAAGGTTTAGGCAAGTGTGCTCAAGGCTTTGGTGCTTGGGGGACGTGCTCTGGGCTTTGGGTTCAGGGTTTGGGGTCTAGAGTTTAAGGTATAGGGTTCAGGGTTCCGGGTTATTAAGGATTTAGGGTTTGACTTATGAGACTTAGTAAGTCTACTCACTAGCCCCAAGCAGCTTGCAGAGTAAGTTGCAGACCAAACTGCAGCTTGCGCAACTAACAAAAGTGCTATGGTGGGAACATCTCCCATTTCGAAAGGTGAAACTATGGGCCCCTAGTATGGGCCCTTAACCCTGGGATCCTTATATACCTACTATATACCCTATATGTACCCTTAAGGGTCCCCAGAATCCCCCTAAAACGCTTAAGGGCCCATATTGGGGGCCCATACTTCTACCCTTAGACCATTATATCCTCCGAACATGAAGGGCTACTATCCCAATAACCTTTAGGGTTTAGGGTTTAGGGTTGACATAAGCCCTACAACCCCAATTCCTCAACCCTAAACCCTGAACCCTATGATAAGCCCCACAAACCCTGTTGCGAGGGCTCAACATGTGGAACCTCGAGCCATGGGAGTTCCAGGGGATGCGGTGCGCCTCGAAGGTTTGAACTCCCCCAAAAAGGGGAAACCCTAGGTCAAAAACCTCAAATCCCAGACCCTAAACCCCTAAATCCCTAAACCCCAAATGCCAAAAGATCTCAAGCCTAAAGGTCTCTAGCAGTATGTAGGAGCACTCTAATTTTCTCAAATGCGAAGATCGGTCCTCATATCATACCCGAAGACCCCTCAACTGCGTGAGTGAGCCTACGCGAGGTCTAAACATCACAGCGCAAAAGAGCTTCTGCTGCACAGAAGTTCCTATGGTGTGGGGTTCGGGTCTACTGCTTATGGTTTTGAGAAAGTCCACTTTCAATGGTTCATGCACTCAAGCCCCACTTCTGATGCTTGATTCCGGCCCGCAGGAATGATCCTACCATGCCTTGTGTTCAGGATTTCTCTACCTATTCGTATCCCCTGACAGGACTGTTAGGGAGGGCAAGGTCGTAACTGTGGCCCACTTAAAGTACCAACACATTGGTTTAGGATGGAATCATTATTGGGGCCTACCTCAAGGTAAATGATATATGTGGCACTTTCCCAAAATAGGGGGACCAAGACACTCCCCAAAATACTATAATCCTTATTGTGGGGACCCCCAAAAAAGTACCCGTGATTTTAGGAAACCCCTATGGAGGTCGTAAGTGGCCCAGCCCCTCCAAGCGCCATCATCTGCTTTGCGGAGATGCAACGATGGTTGATATATAAGTTTTGCAGGGCCCTGAGTATCTTATACTTTCAATGATGGTGTCATAGTATTAAAAGGGTATAAGGGACTAATATGGGTATATAGTATTTAGGGGTATATGGGGTTGTATAGGGATATGTATCATAGTATAGTAGTGTCATGCAAGCTTTTCCCCTAAACCCTAAACCCAAAACCCTAAACCCTAAACCCTCAACGGAAGGTGTATCCTCAGCTCCGGACTCTAAAGACCAGTTGGCAGCGGCCTGGAAGCCAGTGGGTTTAGGGTTTAAGGGTTAGGGTTCAGGGTTTAGGGTCTAGGGTTTAGAAGTTCAGGGTTTAGAGTTTAGGGTTTTAGGGGTTATGGTTTACGGTTTAGTGTCTAGGGTCTAGGATTCATGACTTAGGGCTTGTGGTGTTCAAGGCAAGGGACGTAGGACACTGTAGAACAAGGACTACGCATTATAGTTGAAATTTTTAGGGACCACTGACAGAATATGTTGTTTAGGCACCCAAAGTTAAATACCACCATAGCCACCCCAGCCATAACCCGAGCTAAAAGTAACCACTCACCTCGTAATTTCAGAAGTCTCCACAAAATATGCCAACAGGCTGTTCGGGGATGTTCTGCTTCTCAGCATGCGCCACAGAGCATGCTTATGATCTTCCCTACTGTTGCTGAGAGCAAAAAACCTGAGAGACTCACGACTAAAATGGCTCAAAACTTCTCAAGCTCATCACTTGCCGTAAAGCCAGTTGAGTAGCGTTTTTTTGGTGGTTGACCCTAGTAAGGTAATATTCCTTGTATAAAGTACTATACCCCAAAAGGGGGATAGAATCTTACTCTATATTGGGTACCATAGTACTCACGGACGTCAGTCGGTCATATGAGCGCGCAAAACCTCTTGTGGCCGAGCATGGTGACAAGACGAGTTGTGGGTACCATAGTATCCCCAAATAAAATACTGCTCATTTGCAAGCCCTGACCACTTCAACCCTATATCCTCAGAACTCCAGCACATGTGTTACACAATCCCTTCTCATGAGAATCATGGGATCTCCCGTCTGCCTTGTAAACCCCTGAGCACGATCTGCCGGATGCTATGGACCCCTGCATACTCAATACATACCCCTAGACCCTTAGCCTTAAACCCCGAACCCCCGCACTCGCCGCTAAGCCCTAGATCCCAAACCCTAAATGCCAGACCTCTAGATCCTAAATCCTAAGGCACAAAAATCCAAATTCCCAAAACCCAAAGCTTGAACCCTAAACCCTCCGCAACAGTCTTCAAATCCCAAACTCCTGAACCCTGAAACCCTGAACCTCAAAGCCTAAACCACGGACCCTCATGGCTCTGCCTGCAGCAAACTCCGCCCTGCGGAGTCCGAGGAGCTCTCCGCGAGCGCTTGCGCTGCGGGCGCTTGCGCCTTGTAGGGTTCAAGGTTCAGGATTTAGGGTTGAGGGTTTAGGGTTTAGGGTGTAGGGGTTTAGGTTTAGGGTTTAGGGGTTGGGCTTTAGGGAGTTAGGTGTAGGGTTCAGGGTTTGGGGCATCAGTAGCTCTCTTACGAAACGCTGGGGCTCTAGAGTTAAGGCTTCGGGCTTAGGTTTGGGGGTTTTTGGGTTTGGGGTTTAGAGTCAAGTGCTTAAGGGGCTCAAGTGCTTGCATTTTTTTAAGTGCAACAAGGCCAGCCTGTCTGTGCAGGCGCCTGCCTTTTTCCAAGCAAAGTATCTCACCAAGACCATGAACATCTGCCTGTGCGAGTTGCAGCCACTTGGCGCTCCGAATCCGAAGGGTGCTGCCACATTGTACCACCTTTGTCTAACAGACGTCGTCCCAGACTAGAGAGGATTTTGCGGGGATTACGCACGGATAATGGGGCTTGTGGCTCCAAGCTTGGCACGAACGGTAACAGTTCAGGGTTCGGGGTGAAGGGTATGGGGTTGGGGCTTTCCAACGGTTCCGGCTATGGGATTCTGCAACCTAACCTAGGATTGCATCAAAGCCCGCCTTCAGAGGCTCTGCATCTGCATCCGGGCTTTCAAAAGTCTTGTGGAGATGAAACGTAACCCCTGGATCACTCCGGCAGTCCATCCAAACCTGCTCGCACAGTTTTGCCAAGGGCTGTCACAAGTTCAGCCTGCAGGAAACAGCCTGAATGTCTTGATCAAGATGGTCATTTCCCAAAAACAAGGGGTCCCCAATATGGACCCCAATATACTATAATCCTTACTATGGGGACCCCCAAAAAGGTACCCCTAATTTCGGGAAACGCCTAGATAGGGCATAGAGGCGATTTCCTTGGTGTCGCCTGGGCTCTCTGGCAGCGCTAGGTGCGGCAGGATTCATCATCACGTGTGAACGCAGCAGATGCTGTGGCCGTACTTGCACCCCCCTCTACCAGGCATTGAGTACTTGGCCGACGTCTCAAACAATTTCCACCTCATTGTGCAAGACAATTCGCTGCCGCGACCTCTTTCACATAGATGTGCGGCGTCTTCTGCGCCGAATAGAGACATGTGTTGCATGTGGGACGCTAAAAAGTTTAAGGGGTGGTTTGACGGTGTTAGGAATGCTGCTGCTCAAGGGCTTTCGGATATTGAGGCTGAGAGGTTTTGCAGGGTTGACGGCTTTTCAGCGCAGAGGTGTTTACAATCCAAGCCACATAAAGCTCGAGTTTTGAGCGCTGTGCACAAGGGTCATTGCACACTAAACTTTAAAGCAGTTTTCATCGATAGGTTAACCGTAAACCCTAAATCAATTTTTGAGACTAAGCTCTAAAACCTTAAACTGGCAGCTCAAGCCCAAGACAAAACCTAAAAGCACACAGCACGTCAAGGTCCAGGGGTTCAAGTGCGGGACCCTTAAGTTGGACCTTCCGCTTTTGTCAGACCATTCAAAGACGTACGTATGGGCTCCATATATGCTATTTCTTGATATCCACATTGGGTCCAACTTGCACCTTATACCCAGGTCTTCCCCTACTATCCTACATTCCTCGAGGTTACCCCCCCAAACGGCCCTAATTGCGGACATTATTCCGGAACTTGCGGGGATAGTAGGGAAACCCATAATCAGTCCTAGACCCCTGAACCCTCAACCCTAAAGCCCAAACCCTGAACCCTCAACCCATGAATCCTAAGTCCTAAGCCCTAAATGCTAAACCCAAATCCTCAACCTCTCGACCCATAATCGGCCCTTGGTAAAATTGCCCCCGGCACCTGCGTCTCAGCGCGAAGGTCGCCGATTCGTCCGCTGCAGGGACCTCCGGTACGGCCTTGGGGCTGACAACTTAAAATAGGGTTTAGGGGTTAGGGGTTGGGGATTTAGGGTTGACGGGTGAAGGTTTAGGGTTTGGGATTTAGGGTTTAGGGTGTAGGGTTTAGGGTTTGGGATTTAGGGTTTAGGGTTCAGGGGTTAGGGTTTGGGATTTAGGGTTTAGGGTGTAGGGTTTAGGGTTTGGGATTTAGGGTTTAGGGTTTAGGGTTTAGGGGATAGGGTTTGGGATCTAGAGTTTAGGGGTTAGGGTTTAGGGGTTAGGG
>CAJNIZ010044633.1:18894-35773 GCA_905231905.1 Symbiodinium pilosum | reverse complement strand
GTTAGGGGTTGGGGATTTAGGGTTGACGGGTGAAGGTTTAGGGTTTGGGATTTAGGGTTTAGGGTGTAGGGTTTAGGGTTTGGGATTTAGGGTTTAGGGTTCAGGGGTTAGGGTTTGGGATTTAGGGTTTAGGGTGTAGGGTTTAGGGTTTGGGATTTAGGGTTTAGGGTTTAGGGTTTAGGGGATAGGGTTTGGGATCTAGAGTTTAGGGGTTAGGGTTTAGGGGTTAGGGCTTGGGATTTAGGGTTTAGGGCTTAGGTGTTGGGGTTTAGGGTTCAGGGTTCCGAAGGGGGACGGTTAGGATTTGAGGCGCGCTAGGGTGTAGGGTTTAGGGTAGGGGGGCGTTGGGCTTGAGCATGGAAAACTTTCCATGAGACACACATCGTGCTGACCTTCCCCTCTGCAAACACGGATTTGAATATGGTTCAGGGCTGGGGAATGGGGGCAAGTCAGGCTTAGGGGTAAGGGTTTCAGGTTTAGGGTATAACGATTTAAGGTCCAGGGTCTAGGAGGGTTTAGGACGGGGGGCCGAGTTGTCCTGGAACTTATGGTTCAGGACTTGGGGCTTGGGGTTCCGGATCATGGCTCTGTTTTTCTGAGCAGAACACTCGGGGCCACAAGCAAGCACTTACAGCTCATCAAAACCAGAAAAGGCCTCGGGCTTTCCATTTCATGTTAAGGGTTTAAGGTTTCGCAGTTTAGGTTTCAGAGTCCAGAGGCTTTGGGGGCCAATCCCAACTAGAAAGACCTGTGACTTACCAAAAGTCCAAAACTAATATCCCCCCTACTCATATCAACCCACCACTCCACCTCGAAGATTGAATTAAACTTTCGCCGCAAGAAACTTTACAATTTGTATCCATAATTAAAGTGAGGGGTGCAGGCATTTAATATCAGTACGAAAAAGTTCTAAGTAAATGAACCCTGGTCCTGACCAGAGTCCTACGCGCCCAGATCCTTGCCAAACTGTGTACTGTACACCAGAAAACGCTTGTCCTGCCCACATGCCCCAAACCCCCAAGCCCCTAAACCCTAAGCCCAAAACCCACAAGCAGCCAGCCGCAACCGCAGCCCTGAATGGGAAAGTCCTTTGCCTCGAGCCCCAAAACCAAAAACTCCAAACGTTAGGCATGGGTTCCCGAAACCTGCCCCTTGAGTACCCCCTGAAGGCTCTTCTTTGCTTAGAGTTGTATGATGGTGCTGAATTGGCATAGGGGACTGGTAGCGGAACCAGAGGCTTGTCAAGAAACCAGGACTTTGAGCACCATTATCATCACTCATGGTATGCAGGTTTCCAGAAACAGGGTGCCCCAATACAGACCCCAAAATGCTTATGAGAACCGCAAGAAGGGACCCTAATTTTTGGAAAACCCCATATTGCCCCGTTTCCGATTGCACGAATGCGGCTCAACCGCTGTCATAATGGTTACTGTCCCTGAGCCAGAACCCTGAATCTTGAAAGTGCGACCCTGGAGCCCAAACACCAACCCTAAAGCCCCAACCTCAAATCCCAAGCAAGAAGCCCTGGCACCCAAAGAAGTTCCAGGAAAAAGTAGCAGCCTGATATAAATTGTCAGTGTAGCCACATATGGCCCTGACTATAGTCTTCATGCTCCATCGTTTATTCCATCTGATTCTCCATTCGAATCTTGAAAAAATCCACATAAATAAGCTCAGCTTCAGAATCCTTGTCCATGCCACTCTCCATTATTCTACCTAAATCCGTCTGTACAAGGGCTGTACCCGCAGGTTGTACCCCTAATCCGTTCTCCCAATATAACGCTTATGTGAACCAATATGCAGCCCCCTAAGGCCCTGGGATTCTTTCAAAAGGATCGCGGTACAACCCTGTGTAGGGTAGAAGGCTCCCCCAATATGGCCCCAACATAATCCTTATTAAGAACTAATGGAGTCCCGTAGCTTTCCTTAAGCGGATCCCCAAAATTAACCCTAAACCCAAAGCTCTAAACCCTAAACCTTAAATCCTGGGCCCTAACTTAAACCCTACATCCTAAACTCTAAACCTTCAACCCTAAACTCGAAACCAAGGCAACGGTCCCTAAGAGCAAGGCTTGATCGGCTAGGATCTTCCCTGGGATCTTCTGCCAGGCTAGAGTACATCACCTCCCTGGCGTCGTTGGGCGAATTTAGGGGTTGAGGGCTTAAGGCTTGGTGAGGTTTTGTTTTTTGTGTTGGATTTGGGGCTAAGGGTTTTAGTTTCGGGGTTTAGGGTGTGGGGCGTACGGCTTAGATTTCTTCTAACCGCATCTTGTCCACCTGCTTATTCAGTTGAAAACCCGCAAAAGCTAGAGGAGATTACATGCCGCAACCAATGAAGGTTTGAAGCTTAAGGTTAAGGGTTGGGCGCCTAGCAAACACTCAACCCGTTTAGAGTTTGGGGATGCAGGCTCAAGGCTTTCGGTCTGAAGGTTTCAGACTCTGGGCTTGGAGCTTAAAGAGGTTAGGGTTTAGGGTTTCGAGAAGTTTGGAGACAAAGCTTTGTTTAAGCTGCTTCTTCTGCCTCAAGGTTCTGCAAGAGAACCAGCTGCTCTAGCTCATCTTCTTGCCTCTGCAACTCCCGTAACTCAGGCGCCGTGCAATGATCTTGCTCTTCCTGGAAGGCTTTCTGGGCAGCTGCCATTGCCGCCGCATCATCAGCATGTGAGCTACGAAGAGATGGCCTGGGGGAACCAGAGGCTTGGCTGTTGCAAGGGGAGGACTTAATGTCGTCCAAATCCCCCGCCAGCTCGCATATGAGGCAGGCAAAGCCACTGCGCCGGTCTTTGACCATGTACGCTTCTCCATGCATTGTGACATTGGCGAAACATACCGCCGTGGGGCTCCCAGGGCTCTTTGTGTAGAGAGGCTGCTTCAGGGAAGTCAAGAATCTTTTCCCGCCTTTTGACAACAACAACCCCAACAAGAAATGCCATGCGAGGTGAAAACACTCAAGAGAACACATACGCATAGAACATGATCCAGGGCCCTAAAACAAAGTCTGGGGTGTAGAGTATACTGAGTGGCGCTGTGAAGGCTCTCAGAACTATTTATGAATGGGTCCTGTTCTGTAACGGTTAGGGAGATCGACAGTTAGCGGGCCCCAGCCTGCGTTTCAAGAGTTAAGGGCTTAGGGTGCAGGTTTTAGGGTGTAGTGTGCAGAGTCTAGGCTTGATGTTTAGAGTTCCGGGTCAAGGTTTAGGAACCCACCCTCTACACTTAAACCTGCCAAGTTTGAACCCCAACTGTCCAAGTCCAGAAAAGGGCGCAGAAAGCCTGATCAGTAAATTTCTCACCCTGGGCTAAGCAGGGAATACCACTTCAGGTAACTCGAACGCTTTACAACATACCTCCCCAGACCCTGGGGCGCCTGCTGAAAGGAGAAGGGGGGGCTCCAGAAAGTATGGACCCTTAGGGGGAATTGCGGTGAAAAAGATTATACTATTATGAGGGCCTATGTTAGGGCCCTTTATTTATGAAAACCACCCTATATGCAAACTGGACATGAAATGTCAGGACTTCTGGTTTAGGGGCGTACCTAGACTTAGACCTCTCAAATACCCATAATAAACGCTCATGCACCCGTGGTTTTGGAGTTCAAGGCTGTTTTTCCTGGTCCTGGTATTTCGGGAGATCCACATAGGCTTTATAGGGTAGCTTTCGGAACCCTTAAAGTTTAGACTCCAAATCCGCAAGCATCAAACCCGAACCCCAAATCCTATAACAGTGTAACTCCAAACCCCAAAGCCTACACCCTAAACCCCAGAACCCTAAACCCTATAACCGTATAACCCCATAACCCTGTAACCCTAAACCCCAGAGCACTAGTAACCTGAATCCTATAACGGCAAACCAAAACCTGAGCTGCTGCCGGGTAGCTCTGGACCCAGGCCCAAAGTGGGAAACTTGGGCACCTGGGTGGGAAAAACAGGGGTATGTAGGGGGTCTACAAAGGGCAGGACCTAAGGGATGGTAAGCCTTTAGGGATTGGTCCTTCATGGTTTCGAGCGTCAGGTATAGGACTGCAGCTGTTCGATTTCGGGCTTCACCATTGAGCTCCAGGATTAAAGGCGCTCGCAGGAGAAATTCCCCACCTCAGTGGCGACACAGTTTGATGCAATAGACGGGGCCAAGAGCACATGAAGAGGCTGTTCGGAAGCATATGAAGAATGGATGTGAAGAATTCCAGTGATCATGCAAGCTGCTCATGTATAGAAATCTTCTCACAGGCAAGATTTGCCCCTAGCCCCAACCCTATACATTAGATCTTAAACACCGGACCATGAACCCATGGACAGTATAACCCTGAAGCCGAATTAGGACTTTGTGGCCACGGGTGCAGGGTTTGCTTACCTCTCTGGAAGTAACCCTACACCCTAAACCCAAGGTAGAGGACAAGTTGCTTGGTTTAGGGTGTACTATACCGGCCTAGAGCATTAGCGATAATGGAGAATCAAAATTTAAAGAAAGTGGACAAAGAAAAGCAAAAGGAGCTTATATAGGGGTTTGTAGGGATTAGCCAAAATATTTGCCTATATACCACAGGTATGTAAGGAACCTAGGACACTAATATTCGTACACCCTAAACCTTAAACCCTGAACCCTAAATCCTAAATCCTAAACCCTAAATCCTAAATCCTAAGCCCTAGATCCTAAACCCTAAACCCTAAATTGGGGATTCGCGTCCCCGGAGCCTGCTCCGGCACTGGCGATAGGTAGGCGCCATGGGCCATGGCCTGAAACGAGTTCCGGCAACTGAAAAAAGATAGGGCTCAGGGTTTAGGGTTTGGGGTTTAGGATTTGGGGTTTAAGGTTCAGGATTTAGGTTTTGGGGGTTTAGGGTTTAGGGTGGGTATGCAAAAGTAATAGGACCCATACGTACACCTCAGTTTCCAGTTCATGTTCCATGTTCCTTGCTGTTTGATGCTCCATTGTTGGGATAAGAAAGCCCTGAAGCTTAATACAAGGCTTAGTCGGGCCTGCAATGGAATCTCATACAGCCCTAAACCCTAAATCCTAAATCCTAAAGAAACCCTAAGCCCCCTTGCAAACTGACTGTACGCTTTACAGGGGTCTTTTTGGGCTTCTGTGTTAGTTTCGGGGCCTGTAGGGCTTGGGAGGAGGGTTTGGGGTTCATTGCCATTACTTAGGGTTTGGGGGGTGGTCATTTTCAGTTTGAAGTTTTGAAATTAAGGAAATTTGGGGACCCTAACTAATGATAAGTTTATATGGGCTTGAGGCTTTAGGGTTTAGGGTTTGCTGTTGTCGCAGGCTTCAGGCTTTTGAAGCCGGACTTCCTGGAGGTCCCACGGCTTAGGACCCCAAATGCAGCCATGATTCCATTTTTGAAGCACTGTATCATAGTCCCCCTTAAGTAGCTAGAATATGGTTTTGGGTATATTATGATAAGACCCCCATATACCCTAAACCCTAAACCCCATATTCTCTATGCTTAAGGGGACTACAGGTCGCGGGGTTGAAAGTTTAGGGCTCTTGGGGATGCGAAAGTATGGCCCGCCCCCAGAGGACACCCCGCATCCATGTTCGCCGGGCTTAGGGTTGAGGGTTTAGGGTTTAGGGTTTAGGGCACACCTCCCAAAGCCACGAGGTCATGTTCCATCAAACCCTTACACCCTGAACCCCAAACCCTCCAAACTCTGAATCCTCCAAACCCTGAACCCTAAACCTTCTAAACCCTGAACCCTAAACCCTAAATCCCGAACCCTAGACACCAAGGCCTCCAAATCCAAGCCATTTGGCCTAGCCCTTTTTGAATTGCTGCCAGGCGGCGTGGCTCATGAGCGTGGAGGGGGGGCCTTTTTCCGCTTTCTTCTCCTATCAGGGCTCTGCTACAAAAAGAATACGAGGATCTGCGAAAGTTAGAGGCCCCGATTGGAATTCCTCTATATTGGGGCATGTGAGGGGGCCCAACATTTGTGGAAATTCCATATGGGCAATAATCGAAGCAATAGAAGGAATGAATATATACCGAGAATCTTGCCAACATATGATAAAAATGCAACTTTTCCTGGCACTTTGGAAATGGTAGTATCAAGAAGAAAGATCCGCTTGTATACCTTCCAGGGCCCCCCAAGAAGGTACCCTCATTTTAAGAAACTCCAGGCTTAAATTGATAGACACAAATTTGTCGGTAGGCTGTCCAAGTTGTGGGCCCCTTTGGGTCCCTGATATAAAATGTGCCCCAGTATTTCGGACCCAAAACGGGACCATGTTCTTGACAACCTCCGATATGAGTCGCACGGTTGGTCATGTTGCCTCCAGGTCGGTGCGAAAGTTGTTGAAAAGGCTTCTTGGACTACTAATCCTAAACTAGGCAGGTACATTGCGAAACACCAGTGTTCTGCAGACCCTAACTACAGTATAAGGAGATATAGCTCCTAACAAGCCTTAAACTTAAGTGCTTTCCTACCTAGCTCCTAATCATCCTAACCCCGATAGCTTAGCACCAAGAACGCTGTGGATCCTCACTGGTGCGGGGCACTCAGCAAACGGGTGCGAATCGTACATGAGAATTTTCCTCAACTCTGGATTTCATTTGCGGTCTTTAACATAAAGTCCTGGTCATTTGTGGTTGGGCATTGGCTCCTGGTTGTGAGGAACTTGGCTATACAGAAAATTTCTCGAAATCCTTACATGTGTTTAACGTGTAACCTCCACCATCTCCTAATGACCCTAACATATCCTTATGGTCCCTAGACGTAGCTCCATGTGGAGAAAGCCCAAGCCCCAATTCCCCAGCCCTGAAACCGCTAAACGCTGAGCCCTAGCCGCTTTGGACCTGCTACAGGGGCCTAAATAATTACCAATATCATATTGAGGTCCACATGAGGTACCTTGTACTCTCACTTTTTCAGGAACATGGAGCCATAATATTGGTAATTATGTAGGCCCCTAGAATGGCGCAACGTCGGTTCGTCACACTGCAATCTCAATCTGACATCTTGCTTTCTTATCCATATTCTAAAACTGTTTCACAAGATGCCTACTGTCGTTGTGACGCAGAACTTTAGCCGTCACAAGCGCAGAACCTTTAACCTGCATGGACGGTGTGCGGAAAATGTTTTACTTGCAGAACCTCCCATTTCGAGAAAGCCCTCGTGTCTCCTGCTCAGCCACCTCCTGCTCCTGTTGCGGCACGAGAGGCGCCCTTGGCATCGCAAGATTTTTGAAAAGCCTGGATACCTGCTTGCCAGGTTTAGGGTTTATAGGGTTTAGGGTTTAGGGTTCAGGTCTAGGTTTTATGGTTTAGGGTTACTGAGGTTACTCTAGGATTCCCTACAGCAAGGACCCTAGAACTTTGAGGAGGGATTGGAAATACCCATGTGATCCATTGGCAAGTGAAGTGGCTAAGGCGTCGAGATCTACTTGGTGGTTCAGAGCTATTCTCACCCAAGTTTCATGGTACTCAAAACCCCAAGATATTCAAATTCGTAAGCTTTGGGGCAATTGAAGTATAGGTATATACCCTGAACCTCCAAGTAGGATAGGAGTCCTGGTTTGGGGCTGTTGGGTTTGAACTTAGGGCCTGTGTCTATTAGCCTCTCCAAAACTAACCGGGAACCTGGCAAGCTGTATGGAAACCCCCTTACCCCGGGACAAACAACCCCCAAAACTTCCAAGCTAAAAAGAACATATCCGAGATCCGACAACCTACAGCTGAACGAAAAAAGTCCTGCCTGACCTTCTGTAGCACCCAAGGTTTAGTGTACTTGGGCTTAGGGTTTAGGGTTTATACGGGTACCAATCATGATCATGCTCACACAAATGCATTCCCATACCTCCAGGCCAACACGCTCAAAACCCCACGAAAGCGGGCCTCAGCCCTATAAAACCTTAAACCCTAAACCCTAAAAAAAACCCTATAACTTTAACCATCAACCCTACAACCCTAAACATTTGAAAGCCCTAAGCCCCAAAACCCCAAAACCCTAAACCCTAAAAACCCTAAACCCTAAACCCCAAACCCTTACTGAGAAGGCAAGGAGCCGTTGTGGTGTCAACTCCCCTCGCATCTGCTGTGCCAGAGTCTCCTCACACTTGGGGGGGTTTCCCGAAAGGGTTGAGGGTTTATGGGGGTTTCCCAACATTCGGGGTACCTGTAAAGGGGATTATAGGGGTTATGTAGGGATCCCGGTTAATCATCCCTAGCGTAGTCCCCTACTAGCCCCTATATAACCCCCTTTAAGAAGTTTAGATTACGGCTCAAACAGATAGGTCGGGATAGTCCAAGGAACGCCCGTTGAAAAAAAAGCTTCTGCTTATTTTCTGTTTTTGCTCCTGGGAGCTACACCCAAGGTTTGAATTATGGGTCCCAAGTATTTAGGGTACCCCAAGCAGCGGCACGACCACAATTTGACGAAACTCACATACTTCAGAGATCCATATTCTTCAAGCGGTGGGTCGGCCAGGAGCTGTATGAACCCCAAACCTGAACACGGGGTTCGGCGTGTAGGGGTTAGAGGTGGACACATTACAAAACGCAAGTCTGCATTTAATAAAAGAGGCTATAGGACTTTACCCCTTCCTAACTTGGACTTCCTCTCTCCAGGTCCCAAACACTCCCTAAAAACTTATTAAACCCTAAACCCTGAACCCTAAACCCTCAAGCTCATATAAACTTACTATTACTTAGGGTCCCCACATTTCCTTAATTTCAAAACTTCAAAATAAAAAAAATCTGCCCCAAAACCCTAAGTAATGGTACTAAACCCTGAAACGCAAGGTCCTTGAGCCAGAGACGCCACCAACCCTGAAACTCTAAACCAACCCACAACTGCCCTAAAATCCTAGATCCCCAAACCCTAAAACCCTCAACCCTATACCCTAAACCAGATGGGCTCCAAGCTACCGACTCCCTAGGAGGCAGCTAGCCTTCAACCTCTTTGGGGTATATGGGGGGTTCCCAAATTCAGAGGGAATATATAGTATATATATATATATAGAGGCCTTAAACAAACATATATAGGAATTTAAAAGGGTTCGGGTTTTCGCAGATTAGGGGTACCGTTTTGGGGGGGTAGTATTTGGAGTCTTTACTGGGGTCCTCTAATTTTGCCATCTCATAGCCAAGAAGGGTCATCCATCGGTTCTTTGTGCCACGAACTCAGCAACTAGGTGGAAAACAATTCTTCAAAACGATCCCTACATGGTCCTTCAGCGGAACTCGTATAAGCCGACTTTAGCCTTCTATCACCCTATAATAGGTTTAGGGTTTAGGGTTTAGGGTTTAGGGGGCTCTTTCCCACCAACCATTGATAACTACAAATGAGGGGATAAATCCTAATGCTGAATGAGCCATAGTCGAATCTCCTAGTAACCCCCCTTAAGAAGCCCTATCCCTTCAAGGAGTTCAGACCCTAATCCCTAAACCCTAAATCCTATATAACCCCCTTAATAATCCCTATATACTATAACCCAAAATTCGAAACCCCAACCCCCAAACCCCAAACCCTAAACCCTAAATCACGTCAAGAAACCTTGGCTGGAACGGTCGTCCTCAGGATCGCGAAGAGCGCTGCCACACTCAGCAGGATCCTCACGATTTTCCCAGAGGCCTCCACGTTTGTTGGGACTTTGGGTTTAGGGTTGGTTTTAGGCGGTTTAGGGTTTAGGAGTTTAGGGTTTGTTTTTTTGGTTTACTGCAGGGTTTCAGAATGTGAGGCGCAGGGTATAGGGTCGACATAGGGGCTCTTTGAGATGGCTAATGTTTTGTGGCTTTGACAGGGCCCTTTTAAAGAAGTTATAGGGATTAGGGCTCTACAGGAAGCGTGTGGGATGATAGTTCTCCGCCTAGTCAACCTGGGACATGGAAGCCCGTATAGACGCCTTAAAAGGGGCCTGTAGTCTCTACACGGCCCTCGTGGGGCTTCCGCGTCAGCATGGGTGAATGTATTGTTCAAGTTCTTTGGTATAATGCCTCTATAGGGCTGGAGGGTTTCAGGATTTGCGGCTTAGGGTTGTACAGTTCGAGGGTTTCGGGTGTAGGATGCAGGCAGACGAGAGCACTCATGAACAAACCCCTGCCCACACGCGCTTTGTGGGTTTGTACGCTGCCAAGTTGTTGCCTAAACCGCGTGGCTCATTGGGTACTTGGACAGTCCTGTAGTTGCCTCGTAGTGTCAATTTCTGCTGCCATTCCCTTATAACTTTTCTATAGCTGTACCTGGACCCCAAAAGTATGTAAAATACTGGCCCTTAGGGCTATTCTTAGGGGTTTAGGGCTATTATTTTGCATACTTTTGGGCTTTAGGTACACACTTACAAATGCTAAACCCTAGCCCCAGAACAGCAAACCCTTATTCTTCGCACAGCCTGGACCCCCAAACCCTAATATCTCAACCTTACTCCTTAAACCCTTTATCGCTAAACCCTAAGGGTCAGTTGAGCCAGAATCTAAACTCCAAGTATTCCCCTAAATGACCCTTGTAGGAATCCCCTATATAATCCCCAAAATAACTCCCTGAAAGGAGAGTAGCCCCCCCATACAATCCTCAATATAACCTCCCTTTAAGGAGTTTAGACCCTAAACCCTAATCCCAAAACCCTAAATCCTATACAACCCCCTTGAAAACCTTTATAGTAGTCCCCCATATACTCCCCAATATAACCCCCCAAAAGGAGTGTAGTCTACAGGAGGTACTATTGTAATCCCTTACTGTAGTTTAAACCCTAAACCCTAAGCCCTAAACCCTAAACCCCTCAGTTGGAGGGCCTTCCACACGTCGACCATCCTACTTCCCCTGGCTCCGCCCGGGAAGCTCGCGCTTTGGCGCTATTATGCTTGAGCCCAAAAAAAGAGGAGTTCTTAGTGTTTCAGGGTTTAGGGTTTAGGTTTAGGGTAAAAAGTTTGGGAAGTAGGCTGCCCTAGTTTCAGGGGCGGGGGGGAGCCTTAAGTAAGGGAAGTATGAGCTTTAAGCTCCATATCCTCATAAGCGAAATACCAGTCCTAGCAGCAGTAGTAGTGGTAGGAATGCTAATTTCAACCAAAGGAAAGACATCGTTTTAGTAGCTGTACTATAAACAAAGTATTGTAGTTTACGTTGCTTACTGCGCTTGCCATAAGAAGAGCAGCATTGCTTTCAGATGGTGCTTCATTCGGGTGGACGAGTAGTGGAGGGAGGTGCGCATCTGTGCATACAAGCGGCTGCTATCCATCATAGCAATCCGGACGAACAACACTATGTTTAGGTAGGTTAAGCTGTGATGGCGTGCTGGGCTTGCGTTGGATGTCGTGGAGGCTTCTTGCAAACGATGCGGCAGCGATCGCTCGGTATCTCTTTGCTTCTAGCAGCAAGGCGTTCTCAGCAGCTCTCTCTCTCTCTCTCTCTCTCTCTCTGTCTCTAACCAACCAACTAACTAACTAACTCACTAACTAACTAACTAACTAACCAACCAACTAACTAACTAACTAAGCTGCAATCTCTAAACTGCGTGTCCGCGAGGCTGCAGCACTGAATTTTCACATGACACCGGGACCCTGACTTTTCCGAGTCTTCGGGCGATGTTGCGCCGAAATGATGGCACATGGTGTCGTCAGGGCTTAGGGTCTTGGGATTCTGGTCCTAGATTTCTAATAATGTTGTAGGGCATCTCAAAAGCATAGACCTCACTATGAAATTGGTACTAACTTAGGCCCCCACGTTTCTGGGTGCAGGGGGGGTGGACGCCAGTTTAGGGTTTAGCGTTTAGATGCCCTCACCAGTTTTCTGAAAGAAGCCAAAAAGCAGTCACCAATAAACAAGAATCAACCATATTCGCATAGGGGTATGTAGTAGGAATACCTAAATGGTATGGCTGGTTGCCCTAAACCCTAAGCCTTCAACGCTATGCCACAGGTTTAGTTGCCTTTCTGATCCCAGTAGTACGGACGCGTATATTAAGGGCACCCAGAGAGGGCCCATGGGCCGCTCCCCTATTATAAGGTCCTTAGAAACCCCTACAGAAGCACCGTTTCCATGTCATTACCCCGCTAATGACACCTACTGCAGAGTAGGCCTTCGAAGGAAGGGCATTCCTGCTGAATGATGCCTGTTGGCAGCTACACTCCAAGAGCTGGGGTGTAGGATTGTGTCGGGAATTCGGGCTTGGGGCTTGAAGAGCGTAGTTCCAAGGTGTACAGCTAAGCGTGTGTGGTCTAGTGCATGCCCGGAATGTAGAGATTGCATGGTGACAGGATGTAGTTTGGGGTTAGTCTACGCTTCTCCTGTCCAGAAGAGCATGCGCTTAACAGGGCAGTTGGGGCCTCTGGCAGGTTTCAGGGCTAGGTCCTATAAATCTCAGCCCCAAACTGTGCTCAGAAAAGCGAATAGCAGGATGCTGGTAACACCAACGCCAAAATAAGTAGCTTTGTTTTGGTGGTTGAACCTACTAAGATTATATTCCTTATATAAGATAGTATACCCCAAAAGGAGGATATAACCTTACTCTATATTGGGTACCATAATATCCCCCAATAAAATTCGACTCAAATGTGACTACCAGGTGACTTTCATAGCGTCCTGATTACCTTGGGTTATAAAGGGGATATATTGGGGTTATATTGGGATAATGGAAAAGAAAATGGAAACTACTTTATTAGTGTATATATAGATGTACTTACTACCTTGGTTGGGGTTGTCAACACTCTGTTGGTAGTGAAGGGCTTCCGGCTCTCAGGGTTTTCTTGGATAAGCACCAGCAAACCGAGACTACATTTTTATGATGCCAAGGCTCAGGGTTTGGGGTTAAGGGTTTAAGGCTTAGGATTCAGGATTCAGAGTTCAGGGTTTAGGGTTCAGGATTTACGGTTCAGGGTTGAAAGCTGCAAACGCATGCTTACGTTGCCAGTGTAGCGACAGGTACTGTCATAGGAACCTTAGTACCTAGGATTTAGGGTTTAGGGTCCCCACATGTACTCTGGAGATCCATGTCTATAAATAGTGAATAGTTGGGTGCCAAAGTCTATGAATAACACCTACTTTGGGCTTTTAGGATCCCTAGGGTACTGCTCTGAGGCCTGAACCTTAAACCCCCAACCCTAAACTTAAACCTCAAACCCTAAACCGGTAGGCCCTTGGCACTTGAAGGTTCCAATACGCTTTGGGACGAGCGGCGAACCACCTCGGTCGTAACCTCCTGCTTTGAGAAGACTGAGGAAGTTCAATATCCCCTAACTTGGGCATATAGGGTTTAGGGGTTTGGGTTTGGGGAATTAAGGGTTTTGGGGTTAGGGTTTAGGGAATATACGGTTTAGGGAATATAGGGTTTAGGGAATATAGGGTTTAGGGGTTAGGGCTTAGGGAATATAGAGTTTAGAGATTAGGGTTCTGGGTTTTAGGATTTAAGGAGCCAGGAAGTGCAATAACCCGTCATTAGGGAATGCACCCAGTATGGTTTGATGTCTATTCCCTAAAGGAGGGATATTGGACTTTTCTGTGGATTTGCTCAGGGCCAAGACCGTCCCTGCACCCTCAATTGTGGCTATTGGGGTAGAGTTTTGGGTTCGGGGCTTCGGTTTGAGGGCTAGTGTTGCACGAGGCTTAGATCTTTGATCTTTCAGGGGTCTCGGGGGTTTTTGGGGACTGGGGATGCTGCCGTCTAAGTTTTAGGGTATTGGTCTTAGGAGGGGGTTATAATGGGATAATGGAAAAGAAAATGGAAACTACTATAGTATATTGGGGTTATAATGGGATGGCAGATAGATCTGCCAGCAGCAGTAGCAGCAGGCGCAAGAGCAGGAGCCGTAGCAGTAGAAGCCGGACCAGTAGGACCTGGTGTCGTGGTGGCGGTGGCAGTTGCGGTGGCGGTTGCGGAAGTAGAGGTGGCAGTGGTGGTGTTTGTGGCCGTACTTGCGGTAGTGGCGGTAGCAGCAACAGCAGCCGCAGTGGTCATCTTCCTCCTTCTTCTGCTCCTTCTCCTCCTCCCACCTTATGTTGCCACCGCCAATGTTTCCGCCACCTTGTCGGAACAGTACTAGCAATCATGATTGCAGTTTGGATATGCCTGTGGCTCCAATAACCTACAGCTTAGTAGTAAGTACCCCTTAATTAGTATGTATAACCCATAAAACTGTAGGTTTTTGGGTTACAGGTAGGGCAAGCATCTGACACTTGATCCTTTGCGCACTGAAGGCAAGGCCTGGCATCAGAGACTTCATGTTGCATTGAAAGGAGCATATAAGCAGCACACGGACACCTTGAATTGCACAAACTGTGGGCTAGTTACACTAACTTAGGGTTTCAAGCCAGGTGTCACGGGAAGTACGTTTAGGTTCTTGAACCGTAAGCCGCCCTTAACATGCCGGGAGGAACTTCATCGGAATGCAGAGGGGGAAAAACGCAAATTGTCAATCCCCTAGATCAACCGCCGTATAAAATTAACACCCTGAAGCCCAAACCCTAAACCCTTGAACCTAAACCCTAATCCAAGCACTATTCGGACACACGACGAGATTTGGTCCTCACTGGCAGCTCGCCGAGGCAACTCCGCATGTGACAGAGTGAGGGTTCAGGATTTAGGGTGTCGCGTTTAGGGGATAGGGATGAGGAAGTTAGGGTTTGGGAAGTTAGGGGATTAGGGTTTAGTTGGGTTCATGGTTCATGAGGGATCAGGGTTTCGGGAAAAGGTTTCAGAGTTTAGGGGTGAACAAATAGGGGTAAAAGTTCAGGGGTTGGCGAGAAAGGAGAATGAAATGAAAACCAAGATGGAAAAAGAAATGCAAGTAGGGGTTGTATAGGGCGAATCAAATAGAAACACATATGGAAACTGAAACGGAGTCTGGGTTTGCGTAGGGCTTTTCGCATGGATACTAGCTTGGGGTTTTAGGGGTTGAGATCATGGAAGGAATTGGGTTTGGGCTTCAGGGATGGGAGCTTTGGGAGTATGGGTTCGGTTGGGTGATAGTCCCCCTTTCGTAGATAGAATATGGCTTCGGGTATATTATAACAAGGTCCTCATATACCCCATATCCTGTCTACTTAAGGGGTACTATTGGGTTTTGCGGATAGTGCGGAATCAGTTGGAAAAGAAGATTGGACACAGAACGGACAGGAGTTGACAGCGGTAGCCGCTGGGTTTAGGGTTATCTTGCTTGTTGAGAAAGGATAGTGAAGGAATGGAAAAGAAGATGGAAACTTGGATTTTGGGTTCATAGCTTGGAATAGAGAAGTAAGAAATGGAAAACATACGACATAATTGAGGTTTGTATAGGGGCTACTGTTGGGATCTGGTCTTACATCACGGGTTTAGCGGTTAGGGGGTTCCAGGTAAACATATTGCGAAGTCCTGGTGTTCTCCACGACAATAGCCATGCGACTATAGGATTTAATCTTTCACCTGCTCAAAACTTGGGTTTTTCCGGGTAGGGTTCTGGGGGGTGTAGAGTTTACGGGGTACAGGAATTACGTTTCGAGGCTTTTGGAGTTTGGGGTTTAGGGTTTGGGATAAAGGTTTTCGTGGCTTCAGGCTTATACGGCTTCAAAGTAAAAACATACACGCACGGACGTCGTTTTTATGCCAAGCGATGTTGCACGAACTTACGTTGAACTTGAACATACCGTTTCTGCATTGCACCTTCCAATCCTAAACCCTAAAACTTAAAACACAATCAGGGGTTTGACTTTTAAGGTTTGGGCCCCATGAGATGCATCGAAGGCAAGGTCTGCACGAATCCCCCGAATTAGTGCTTTAGGGTTTAGGGTTTAGGCGGTTCAAGGCTCAGGATTTGTAACAGAAATTAGGGTCCAGGGTTTCAGGTTCGGGGTTAGGGGTGTGAGTCGCGGGTTTGGGTGGTTCAACCTAGCAAGGTGATATGTACCACCAATACAACCCAAGAGGAGGATATAATCGTAATGAATTACCCTCTACTGGGGGCTATATTATCCCCAAGAAAAATGCTCTCATATTGGCTGCAAGGGGCTAAGGGCTAGGCATAGGAAGGATGGCAATACATTTCAGCAGTTAGCCGGTTAGCCGTTGTTGCTGTTGTAGTCGTTGCTTCTGCTGCTGCTATTGTTTGGGTGGAAGACAGGGCTGAGGTGCTCGTCATGGGACCTGGTCTGCGGTTGTTCGGGCTATGGAAAACTTTGGAGACTTCGACGCACACAGTGCTTCGATGGCCAGAATATAGTGAGTCAGGATCTAGATGGGGCTTGGAATTCGGGCCACAAGCTCATAGTGTTCTCCTAAGGCCTGAACCCTAGATGCCCTAAGCCCAGGGCCCCAACCTTTTTAAGCCCAAGACCACAGACCCTAAATACCCTACGAATCCCTAAGCGCACCTCTGGTAAGCTGGGAATGAAGGAGTGAACAAGAAAATGAAAGCAACTTTGCTTTTGTGGGCTATGTAGGGACTACCATGAGGATCCAACTGTTGATTCCTTGCTCACCAGAAGTAGGTAGGCGAACGCTCAAGTCATAACCAGGCAATAGCCTCTATCTCCCTTATAATTTCTTCGAAGGTAACCATCGATTAGACAAGTGTGTCGTATAATGCCTACCTAGACCCCCAAACACTGCAAATCCGAATCACTATATATCCCTAGATAGCTCTTGATACGTTATACTCCTTGTAACCCGTAAGCCCCGGAACCACAGAGAGCACTGATTCGAGACTGGCCTCACTTTGCGGAGATGTTCGGTGCCAGTGTGGCCGGCGGCCCTTATCGAAGGCACAGGATCGGACTGATCCCCTCCCCGGTTTCGGGCTTGGCTGATATTATACTCCTCCCCAACATTCAATATTCCCAGATAATTAATTATAACACACTGGGAGTAGTCAATAGCACGGGGGTTGGGAGGAGGGGGGGGGAGTGGCTGTGGCCTAAATCGAAAACCCGTCTAATATTAGGGGGGAGTGGATCAACGCTCTAAACCCTCAACCCTA
>CAJNIZ010044633.1:0-13803 GCA_905231905.1 Symbiodinium pilosum | reverse complement strand
ATATACCTACTTTAAGGCCTAAGTATATCCCATATACCTACATGGACCCTTTGGGACTGCAAGCTGCACACCTTCTCCGGCAGCGTGGCGGCCATTCAATGGCTCCGGCTTCCTTCCTTACTAGCGGTTTAGTAGGGAATCAGGTTAGGAGGACCCCCCACCCTGTAAATGTGACTATAAGGGATACTAGTAACTATATTAGGGTCCTCTTATATTCCTATTATACCACTATTACAGGGTGGGGGGTCCACCTAAGGAATAGGGTTTAAAGGTTTAAGTCTTAGGGTTGAAGGTTTATAGGGAATTGGTAAGATAGGTATAAGTATTATAATAGGGGTTAAAGAAGAATGTATATAGGGAGGAAAATTCCGATAGTCCCTACCCACCACCTGTAAGCTTCCTCGCATCAGGGTTTAGGGCCCAGTGTTTGGCTTCCTTTTTCAATTTTTACCTCTAGTGGGCAAGGAATGCAGGACTGGATCCTTCGAGCAATCCCTGGAAAATAGACCCCTATCATGCAGTAGTTTCCGTTTTCTTTGTGAATTCCGTCATTCCCTGCCATCCAGAGGTAAGCACGTTGGCGAGCAGTATTTCAAGCATGGGCTCTTGGACGGCCCTAAACCCAAAGGGACTTTACTGGGAACCCCAAACAGGGAACCCCAAGAATGTAGTAGGAATATACTTACCAGGGTCCTCATATTCTATTATATTCCTACTTTATTCCTGGGGTTCCTTGTTTGGGGTTCCCAAAATAAACCCTAAACCCTAAACCCTAAACCCTAAACCCTTTTATAACCCTAAACCTTTGCGCTGAACGTCATCTGGTCTTTTCTGCCCAGGTGTGAGCCCTGGAGGGAGATTGAACCCTAGTTTAGACACGCGCATCGCTCACAGCAGGCACGGCTGTGAGCCCTAGTTTAGGGTTTAGGGTTTATAGGGTTTGGGGATCTAGTTTCCCTAGTTTAGGGTTTAGGGTTTATAGGGTTTGGGGATTTAGGTTTTTGGGTCGGGATTTAAGGTCTGGAGGCTTGTAGACTTCTGATATGAGTGCTGATTTACTTTGAGGAGGGCTTTGCAAGGATTGCAACGTAACCATCTTGCTGAAAATTGAAGGCCCTCCGTTGTTGGGTCCTTCCCTTTGCGAACCAAGCTCATTTCGATTTCAAATGCTGTGCTGTTGTCACGAGAGTTCGTGCCGACGCAGCGGCAACGCTGCATCGCCCCCACTCCCATCGCCACCACCTAGGCCTCCTTCCCGAACCACAGCCACCCTTCCTCCAACCCCTCGTTTTCTTTTCTGCATGTGGACTCTGAGAACCCTGAAACCCGAGGCCTAAAACCGTGGGTCTCGTTGCCAAGCAAGCTTCTGGGCGCTGAAAGAACTGCAGCAACAGTGAAGACCACTTCCGACAGCTCCTTCTCGTTCAGGTTGCGACCTTGATGGCTACACCATGTAACGCTTCTATAGGTTTGGTACACGGTTGGGGTTTTAAGGCTGGGGGTTCATGAGGTCTTGGTTTCAGGGGTTCTCTAGAGTTTACTCTTTTCGGGTCTGTCGCTTATAAAGGCTAAGGCAAACACTAAGCAGCTGCTCAAAAAAAGGGTCCTTCTGCGCAATCCAACAGACTGAGCCAGCCCTAAACCCTAAGCCCTAAATCCCCAAGCCCCGAACCTAAATCCTAAACCCTAAATCCCAAGCCAAGGACCCTCAGCCTCCACCCTTGACCCGATAGCTTGACCCCCAACCCCCTGCATTTCAAATGCCATAACATGCATTCCTACAAACGGTGGTCAGTACGCAGTAAGGGAAGATAACCCCGACATAGCCTCTACATACTGTATTCCCCTTATTCCTTAGTCACCACCAGCAAGTGGATGTAGTCCCTCTATGGAACTTGAGCATGATTAGACTCCTACATCCCAAGATCCTAAACCCGGTTTAGGGTTTAGACGGTTTAGGTTTAACCGTAATTCCTCAATCCAGAATTTAGGGTACCATCCTTCAATTACGGGTTTGGGAGCTTCTGGGGAACCTATGTAAATGAGGATTTTGTGGGAATAGTAGGCGTATATGCAAAATGCACAGTTTTCATGAGGAAAACCCGAAATCCTAAACCCCAAACCCTAAATCCTAACCCTAAGCCCTAAGCCCTCCAGCTTGAACTTTCTGAGCCGCTTAGGCGTCTGGCTGCCGCCTGCACTTTCCTCAGGTTCTCGTGCCTGAGGATGTAGAGCGAAGGTTTAGGGTCTAGGGTTCAGGATTTTGGGTTTAGGGTCTAGGGTTTAGGATTTGGGGTTTAGGGTTTGGGATTTATGTCGCAGCTAGCTGTTGAGTTTACCTGGCCCTCAGGAGGTTAACCTCGTAGTCCTGGTAGGATTACAGCCTCTCCCCCTAAAGATTGAAACGCCCCTAACCCCCTGATACGATATTTTTGTAATATACAATATAACATGCCAAAAATGGGAATATGTTATGTTGGGCGGGGAGGGTAATAATAGTAGGGGGAAGTGATGAACTATAGAACTTCTGGGGATGTAGAGCTTAGGGCGTAAACCTTGAACCCCTAAACCCTAAACCCTAAACCCCTAAACCCTCAACCCTAAACCCTAAACCCTAAATTAAGGGCTCAGGATGGCACATAAGAATAGAACGGGGCTCCAACAATGATCCAGTTTGGGGAGGATTAAAACCTTAAACCTTACCTGGAACCTCCAATGTAGTTCCTTTTTGGGTCTGGTATGGTTTTCTGGTTAGGATTCTTATTGGGGTTTAGGATTTAGGGTTCAGGATTTAGGGTTAAGGATGTGGTAGTTTCCCTAAATTACTGTTCCCAAAATGGGGGAAATTTATATAGGACCCCGTATTATAGGGAATTTAGACCATTACCCAAACCTTAAACCCTAAACCCTAGAATAGCAGAGACCCAAATGGACCCCAAAATGGCGCATAAGCTGGAAATGGGGGGCTTGTGACTAGGGTTTAGGGTTTAGGGCTTAGAATTCGGATGTACAGGGTGTAGATGTTCCTGCCTCAGGGGTCTGATTTACGAAGCTTCGAAGATATGGCCGTATGCGCGCGGCCTTTTCATGCATGAAAGGCTATATTCAGGACTGGGGGTTAGCCATAAAACCCTATATCACAAACTCAAAGTTCAAGGCTTCAAATGTTCCGGCATCACGCAATCCAAAATTGGCTTGGGTTTAGGTAACCCTTTCCAACCCGCCCGAAGTCCATGAATGATGTCTACTTTTGCCCTCAGACCTTTCAATCGTGACAGCATTTGGCCCTCAGATTTGGCAACAAGACCAACTTTGGGCAAATTGGACTACTGGCGTTGGGTACTCCTGCTTCTGGTCTATATGCGCGGAGCATAGACTTAAAGAGGCCCAATGCAATTTCTTGACTACTAGAAGAATGCAACATATTTCAAAAAGTCCGAACCCCGAGGCCCTAAAACCCCAAACTCGATGTTGAGGTGAGGGCCTCAGGGTTACAAACGCAGGGTTACCTAGTGGCGTTATCATGGACTCCCCTACTACCCCTCCCATTACTACTGTGGTACAAGGGGGTAGTATTGGGGACTAATTAGGAGGGGGAGCCCGAGCCCTTAACAATAAGCCCTAACCCCATAGACCTTACACACTAGTAGTTGGAGAGCCCAATGTTCAACTGTTGCCTGCCTCTGGCAAGAGCTCATGAGATTCCACTCGTTCATCTTCCGAAAAAGCTTCCTGGGTGGGAATAGGTCACTTAACTCTAAATCCTAAGCTCCAAACCAAAAACCCAAAACCCTAAACTCCAAACCCTAAACCCCAAATCCTAAGCCCTAAGTCCTAAGCCCCTAAACCCCTTTTTTTAACCCAGGAAACCCCAAAACCCCTAAACCCTGAACAAAGCTATCCCAAAAGTGCCACACGGGTTTCAGATTCTGGTCATTTTGGCTCCAAGCTCTAGAGACGTCATCTGCTTCCACCTGTAGTCCCCTCTTTTTGAAGCCATGAAAAATGGAGTTTCCAAAAGTCAGGATATTATGGGGATTACATAGCGATATAAATATGTATATATATATATACATATATGTATATGTCGTAACATAATATATACAATGGGGTTTATAAGGGATTTGGGGCTTAGGGCTTCCCATCTATGGCAACGAGCAAAACTCATCACTTCAGGCTGAGGAATGGACAGGTATTTAGGCTGGGCCCCCGCGGTTTAGGGTTTAGGGTTTCAATAGTGATCACAAGATATAGTGGCAAACATATTAAGGCCTCTATATTTTCCACTATTAGCGGGTGGTGGGCCTAACACAACAGACAATGCCCCCAAGTCTATAAATACTCCATACGGCTCTAAACTCTTCAAAAACATCCTACTTTGGGCAATTTGGAGCCCTGAGAAATGATTACTAAAACGACTCCAGGCACGACTTTTGTGGATCTATGCTGTGGCTCCGTCCGTGCATGATGAGACGTCAGTGCCTCAAGTGTGGATGGCCTCAAACCCTAAACCCTAGATCACATAAACCCTAAGCCCTATAAATCCTTGACCCTAAACCCCTAACCCACAATCATAAACCCTGAACCCTAAACCCTGAAGCCTAAGCCCTAAACCCTAATACATGCGCCTCAACCGTGGATGGCTTTCCCTCGGCCACGACTTCGCCAGTCGCGCCAAAGCAACGGCAGCAGCGGAATCTGAGGGCTTCTCAACCCCGCTAGGGTTTAGAGTTTAGGGTTTAGGGTTTGGGGGGATTATAGGGGCTATATAAGGGTTATATAGGGAAAATCTACAAGAAACTGGAAACTACTATCTAGGGTTTGATATAGCCTAAACTCCTAGTATCCCCCTGATGGGTTTAGGGTTTAGATTTTATGATTTAGGGTTGATGGTTTGGGGCCTAGGGTCCACGGTTTGAGGTTTAAGCTCTAAGGTTCGGGGCCTAGGGTGCAGGGATTAAGCTCTAAGGTTTGGGGCCTTGGGTTTAAGGTTTAGGGCTCGGGTTCTCAAAGTCATCAAGGCTTCTAGGGTTGTACCCCAAAGCCCTTCTATGAACCAATGTAACCCCTATATGATCCACTGTAGCGCGCTAGGGTTCTTGAACGGGATAGGGGTACAACTCTAGAAATGCAACCCTGAAGCCCCTGAAGTGAAGGTTGAGGGATTAGGGTTTCAGGGTTTAGGGCAAGCTGAGGCACTTGGAAGACATGAGCGTGCATGAGGGGGTCGACTGAGGCCGGTGATGCTGTTTTGTTTATCCTCATTTTCCAGAGGGTCCTGAAAAAACCAGAAATTTTGAGAACCCCCAAGACCTAAACCCTGGAGCCCTCAAAACCTACACCCTAAACCTAGTTGCTGAGATTCCTTGCGCCCAAAAATGTCAGTTACACCAGGATTATATGTAACCCGATAAGTACAAGGTTCCTGTATCTACCCATCTACTTGGGGTCCTTGGCATTTTAACCAAGCCCCAGTCCTAGAACTACAGTTTTCCCAGATGGTATAGGGCTTTAGGGTCTAGGGCTTCACGGTTTAAGCAGGAGTACGTAAATACAAAGGCACCCAAGTAAGTAAACCATCAGTCTAATTCAAAGCCCCCGGATCATGAAGTGTCCTAAAGGTCCTTCGGGGCTTTACATGGGGGAATATATTACAACATAGCACTTAATTAGAGGTGGGGGGGGAGGTTTAACAATATGGGGAGGGGATTAGGGGTTCTATAGGGGCTCGATCAGTAGGAATGGAAGAGAATTTGCAACTGCTGCATTCTTTAGGGTTTGGTGTTGGGGATAAGTGCTGGATAGTAAAGATCCAAATTGACAATGGACACTGGCATGGCAACTGGGGACCCTAAACCCCAAACCCTAAACCCTATTGGCTGTAGCGGCCTGAGTTATCAGTATCCCGCATTCGGCTACATCATGCAGTTTTCATGATGTAAGGATGCTTTGATGAATTTGGTGTTAGTTATGTAGGCTTCTACATCTATCCAGTATGCTCTGAAGAAATGGTGGTTTTTTGTCCGTAATTAGCGGCTATAAGACACCAGCTTTGTAGTGTTTGGGCGTATACAAAGGGAAACCCATACTTCGGTAACTCCCATGGCAAATATTTAGGCTTCTGCCTTAAACACCTTATCAACCCTGGAATTATTTCATCCCCATCCTCCGGTTTAGGGTTTAGGGTTTAGGGATTGTGAACCACGCCCTTATATTAAATACTCCCATTATAGGGTATGTTAAAGTAGATTGGGAGTATTCAATATTAGGGGGTGGGGTGGGGATGTTGGTTACGTAAAATCGCAGTTTGCATGTAAGTTCCCACTGTCTGTTCCATTTAGTTTACCGTCACCTCTAAACGTCCTTGAGCCCTAGAATATTGGTAATTTCATTGGATAGGGGCCCCAATATAGACCCCTAACTACTATAAGCCACATTATGGGGACCCCCAAAGTCTCCTAGTATCTCTCTTAACAACCCCCACACAGCAGTCCCCTATATAGTCCTCTATATAGCCCCCCCTCTAAGGAGTTCAGACCCTAAGCCCTAAACCCTATATAATATCCCTTAATATAGCCCCCCTCTAAGGAGTTTAGACCCTAAACTCTCAACCCATTTGTATTCATTCAGGCTTCGCCGCCTCCGCAAGCTTCGCTGCAGTTGGTAGCTTGCATCCTGCCATTCTACGGTGACGCGGTGCAGCTTCACCGCCTGAAGTTCAGCGTTGAGGGCTTAAGGTTTAAGGGTTTAGGGTGTAGGGGGTAGGATTTAGGGTTTACGGTTGATTATATAGGGTTTCTAGGGAAAATGGAGAAATTCTTGGGGGATTGTGCTAGGTAGGTGCCTAAATGACTATGAATTTGAATTCTAGGGTCGAGGCTTTATTTTTTCTCCTGAGTTGCTTGACTGTAGGGGTTCGTGATTTCTTCAAGGAAGTCCTAGAAGCCTCAGCCGGACTTCTGGCGCACTGTTGTCTCCCTTCCTGAAATTTCACCCCTTGCTGTCCGGATCCCTGAACCCTGAACCGTAAAGTGTAATTTCCATGTAAAGTCTCAGCTTTAGGTTCAGAGGCTGGGGGCGATGCGTATCTATAAGAAGGAATATAGTATTTTGAGAAAACTGCCACATACCATCCCCCCAGCTGACATGAAACCCACATACACCCTTTTCAGAGGTGTTCATAGGGCTCCTTTTCAGGGCCCATAATAATGTTCGTTTGGGGCAAGGTTAACCCCTTACATCCTGGCCTGAATGGCGGCCTGCGTCTTGGGCAAAATGTCCATCAAGCGTGCTGGCAATAGCCTTCCCAAAGTGTCCTTGCTTCTCCAGCGGTGAAAAAGGGTGCTTCTTCTGAGCTAGAACTGGAAACAAAACTCAAAACTGACAAACTTCTGCTACTCGCAAAACGGGTGGCTAAGTACTTCCCTAAAATGACGAGCTCCTCCACAGCAGGGGTGTAATCTGAAGGCCTGTACGCAATCAAGGCAGCCATGTGAGCAGTTGCTCGTTGACGCATCGCGCTGCTTTTCAAACCTAGGTCTCCCTGTAACCCAGACCCATATAGGGATTACAGGGTATATATTGGGGTTATATAGGAATAATGGAAAACAAAACAAAAACTACTGTTTGGGCTTACTAGGCATTATAGTAGTGATCCTGATATTAAGGTCCTTCAAAGGAGGACGAGGAGGAGGTCTATTAATTAGGGATCTACAGTTTGTTCCCCAGCGACCCCTTAATCATAAGGGTACTCTGTTTCCTAATGTTCAGCTTTATTAAGGGAACTCTGACATGACAAGAGAAAAAAAGCAGAACTGGGGAACCTAGAAACGCTCTGCTCCCTTGCGGTACTTGCGGAGTTCGCGCCGCTTCTTTCTCCTTACCTGCCACATTTCCTGGAGAGAAACCAGACCTTCAACTTAAGAAAACCTAAGACGCCTTCAACTGCTCCAAGATCCTTTAATAGGTACCTACGGAAATACCTTAATGTTCACTTCGTATTAATAATGCCAGAAATGTACGTTTGAAAGCCTATTTAGAGTTAGTTGAAATCTAATTGAAATCCTTGTCCCGAAAAAAAATACACGTTTGGTGGATATTATNNCCCGGGATTTTATAAATGTAGGGGTAGTTCATAATATGAAGTGAACATTAAATGACACTAATTAGGATCCGTACTCTGATTTAAAAAGTTGTATTCACTGCGATTGAAGGATATAGGGCTTTCTGGCTAAGCTGGCTGCAGCAAAGCTCCCAAACATCAACCCCTTGTGTTTTGTGATCCCTAAACCCTAAACGTTCGGGCCTGGGGCTTAGGGATCCCTATAGTAGTCTAGGGTTTAGGGTTTAGGGTTTTAACCTTCAACCTTAAACCCCATGAGCACATAAGGATCACAAAGCCCATTCCACCCTTAAAAGGCTGAAAAGGGCCAGCATCATGTTTACTTCCATTTGAGGTACCCTGCCCTTTACCTATACAATAAATCTAGGACCGTGATACTCGTGCATTATTATCCCTCTAGAAACCTCAAAATGAACGCAACTTCTATTTCATGCTCCATCCTGTTTGCCATTTGATTCTCCATTATCCTTAAACCCTATAGCCTGGCGACTTAAATCCTAAACAGCTCTCCGAAAGCGCGTGCGCATCCGAGTATTCACTACCTGCTTTCGGCTATTTGGATCCCTAGAATTAGTATGAATCAACCCTAAACCCTAAACAGTAGAGCTCCGAAGCTTCGGCTCGTAGCTGTGGAATACTTCTGCCCGTCGGCGCAGCCGCATGCTTGCTTCATTGCCAGCTGAAGTGGCAATTTTTATCCGGTTTTAGGGTTTACGATTTAGGTGTCAGGAATTAGGGTTTAGGATTTAGGGCTTGGGTTTTAGGATGTAGGGTTTAGAATTCGGGTCTCTCAGGATAAAGGTTTAAGGTTTATAGGGTCTAGGGCATAGGAATCAGAGCTTAGGGTCTAAACTTCTGGGTTAGGGCTTTCAACAAGCAACTGAAAACCTTAAGACAAGGACCGGCACCCTTTTTCAGAAATTGCGGGAGCAGCCCGCAATTCCTGGGGCTGTAACACTGTTCTCCTCTTTCTAACCATAACCCGGAATAGACTTTAGGCCGCATATGTAGGCAGCTGCAAGGGATCATTATCAATCTGCAGGCAGACCTCGATTTCTTTACAAAAAAAAAAAAGCTGCTGAACCCTACCTGTGGCTCCAATAACATGCACTTTAGTAGTAAGTGCCCCTTAATTAGTAAGTATAACCCATACAACTGTAGCTTATTGGGGTTGCAGGTACACCATATAAACCCTAAACCCTAACCACCTGTCCTAAAACCTCTGAGGGCAAGACTTTGGCCCTTGAGCAGCAAGCTTGCCGGCATGCAGTCTCTCAGGGCTCAAATGAGCTCAATAACCCATATTATAGGGCCTAAATCCTAAACCCTAAACCCTAAATCCTAAACCCTAAACCTTAAACCCTAAACCTTAAACCCTAAACCCTAAACCCTAAACCTATGATAGGGTTTAGTGTTGAGGGTATAGGAAGTGTAGAAGATATTATACCAGACAGGAGGATGTCAACTGGTTGTGACTCGGTTTCTCCCCACCTAGAAACCTTAAATCCCTAAACCCTACCCTAGGGATCCAAATAGCCCAACGTAGATAATATGTGCAGACTTTAGGGCCCAATGTAGGCATTCTTTGCATACTTGGATCCCTAGGGCTATGTTACCTGGGTAGAACTTGGAGTTTTCCGTACCCTGTACCCAGGGTGGACATCCGGTTTGATAGCGGCTACAGGGTGGACCTGGGAGTGGTATCGGGAATCTATGGTCGTTTCCATACCTAGGGGGACCCCAACCTAGACCCCCAAACTACTCTTGTGTTCAATCTTGGGATCCAAAACGGTATCCCGAATTTTGGGAACCCCCCTGCAAGCTTCACAGAAACCATTTGCGGTTTAAGTTTGGGGGTTTGGAAGCTTGCTTTTTGCGGTATAGCGTTGCAAAGTGGAGGATGATTGTGTACTTTGTTAAACGCCCGGGTTTAGGGTTTAGGGTTTAGGGTTTAGAGAAGAAGCCCTCAATTGTGAACGAGTAAGAGGATCAAAGGCGTCTTCATCCACTGCAGTATCTTGACGCTGCGATTGCATTTGAGCTATAGTCTAAACTCTTAGCGTCCCCCTAATAACCCAATGGAAAATCCCCTATCTTCCTTTAAGGAGTTTAGACTACAGCTCATCTTCAGGCAAAGGTTACGCTTGGCACGGAAACAGTACAAGGAAGCTTGTCAATCCTATGGTCACTGCTCAGGTCCCCTTTACGGCTTCTAGGGTTCAGGTTTCTAGAGATCGAAGTTGGTTCCTTAAGGGAAGAGGCTATTACGGGATCATATTCTATGTCTATGTGGCTAAGATCTTCCCAGTTTGGTCGGTCAATAAAAATCCATGGGATTCCAGGCACCTAAACATTGAGTTTTAGGTACCGAAAAACCCTTCAATTTATAGCCTTTGGGATCTGAACACCGCATTATATGGGTATCTGGACCCTCTAGTATGCTATTCCTTTTCAGAATCTAGAGCCTCAGGTAACAGGGGCAATTATCTTTCCTCACTCAAAGCAGACGAATGATTAATTGTGCGAACTGCCCAGGAGTACATAAACTCTGTGCGGTTTACTAATGCAATGCGGATTCTTTTGCGGACATCCCTTTGGAATTCATTTCCGCTACTGATCCCTGAAATCCTTATATGAAAGACCCAGCACTTCAAGACACAAGACACCTGCTGCCAAAGTGTAAAGAATTACCAACAGTATTCTGCAGTCTTGTCTTTGTTAGGTATCTTGTGCACGAATGGACAAGGAATCCAGGAGCAAGATGTTGTCAATGATCTAGTCTTCTACGATGTGACCTATGAGGTCTCCACCAGCTAGAAATCCTTACACAAATACATGCTCTGCCTGAAGACATAGAGAGAATGAGTGCACCGTTAATGCTAAGCCTCATGCTAAACCTCGGGCCAAACACAAGAAAATTGGTAATGCAGTTCAGGAAGGTGACGCGGGATTGACATACACATATACTGTATATACTTAACTATAACTAGATGCATGTATATATTTGTACGTCTACATCAACACACCCTAATCTCTAAACGCCAAGACACTATGTATCTGCAGAGGTGGTAGCTTGCATTTTATTTTTACTTCCTTACTAGCCACCCATCATAACACGTGGTACTTTCCCTGAAAAGGGGGGCCCCAACATTTCTTCTGGGTCCACGGCAGGCACGAAGACTGCGGCTAGAGGCAGCAGCAGAAGCCAACCGTGGCGGTGCATTTTACTTACTGGTTCTTAGTAGGGAATAAGGGAATGTATTGGGTTTAGGGTTTCGGGTCTAAGGAATTCTATTCCTCTTATTCCTTACAAAGAACCAAAGAGTTTTAGGGCTTGATGGCGGGGCAATTTTCGGGACTTCCCAAAACCCCTTAGCTAAGACACATGACTTATTGAATCATGACATGGGACCTTAGTATAATCTGGTGAAGGAAAGGGGTTTGGGAAGTCATGGGTTATTGTAAATTTGAGGGTCTGGGCATTGCGGAGGTAGCCTTATGCGGGTTCCAATATGTAGTTATGATCCAGTTTATCAGTCCGTAGAATGTGGGTTTGCCTCTCCATGTTTAGATTCGGACGACAACTTCTAGGCAGGCTGGAACGACATGGCAACTCAGTGGGCGCACGGTGTCTCAGGATTCCAACACGCACATTGCACTTGCATCGTTCAAGGCTGAGGGTTTTTTCGGGTCTAGAACCTGGGTTGGCCCCTAAAACCCTTTGAAACATATTAGTATATAGGGTCCCTTATGAAAACCACTAGGGAAAATATTAACTATCCCAGGGGCCTTTGGTTGTAGTGGCAAGGTTGGTTTCAACATGTTTGGACTTGGTACATGGAACTTGGAAGCTACACGTTGAGCCTCAAGTCCTGCGTGGCGTTTGCTGTCGTTTCTGAACTGCAGCCTACCATGGAGCATGAATTCAGGACCTTAGGGCATACTGGAATACCGCGTAGGGAATATGTATCACTAAGGGTTGCTTCCATGTCAGGGGTAGGTGAGTATTCCCACTGCCAAGCTCGAGTGTCAAGCATGCAAGAGCGGCAAGACTCAGTGGCAGATACTGCGCATTTGCTGATTTCATGTTGGATAGAGAATAGCTCCCTTAACATAGAGTTCCAAACATGCTATAACCGTACTGTAGCCCAAAATGGAGCAGCTAGTGGTTGGAATCTCGCATGCATTGGTCACAAACTTGCAGTATTACTGCACCGCTGCTCTGCCCATGTGAGAAAATTCAGCCCACACTGCATAGATTGTGACTGGTTCAAAGTTTAAGGTTTAGGGTTTAGGGTACCAGAGTAAAGTCCTTAAGACAATGAAGCAAGCCCCAACTGCCCAGCTTCTAGATCTTTGACAGATCAGTATATAGGCATCTTATAGGGGTATATAGGGGTTAAATAGGGGATGTAATTAGGGGTATTCAGGCTTAACACAAAGACCATTTCATTGAATGAAGGGTTTCTTATGAAATTACAAGCAGGCGGCCTTTTCCTCCGAACCTTAAGCCTGCCCCCTCCCCCGCCCGCTTCACTGATTTGTCAGGTGACCCGCTAGGAACTCAAGATCCTAAACCAAGAAACGCGCCAAATAAGCTGTAGTCTAAACTCCTAGCATACCCCTTAATAACCCCTATAGTAGTCCCCTATATAATTCCCATTAATCCCCTGTATAACCCCCTGTAAGGAGTTGAGGCTATAGCTCAAATGTCGTCAGGTAGCCTCCCCAAGGACCTTGACATTTTCTTGTTTTTAAGGTTGTGTTTAGGGCTGAAATGTTTAGGGAAACCGCGCCCCATGTCCGCACTCATCAGGCACACCACCCATAGACCCGAACCCACTGTTGTTTCCTTCTCCAAAGACTTCAAGAAAACATCCATGAATGGGGAGTTGCCAACATTGACACCAAAAGGTTGAAATACTCATCCAAGGGAAATTACACGGACTATACCCTAAACCCTAAACCCGATTTCCTCGTGAACGTCATGATGCGTATACAACTCGTAGCCTTTTCGAAGCCCAACACCTCTTATGTAGCTAGTTGAAAAAGGTCGACAACCCTACAAGCCAACCCCTTCCACAAAAGCCCTATCCGCTTGTACACCGCTTCCAGTTAGCGTTGCCAAATCGGTTTGAGGCACAGTGGACGCCCCACATACCGAATCCCTGACTACCGTCGGCCAGGTGAAATCCCTCAACCTTACAACCTAAACCCTACTTTACGATGCGGGGCTGAGGGCCAGTCGTCACCATCAAACACCTGAGCAAAGCAAGCAGAGCTTAGGGTTTAGGGTGAAGGAAGCGCTAGGGACCCTTGGGGGCACTTTCTGGAAACTCACAGTCACTTGCTTCTCTCCCTAAACCCTAAACCCTAAATTCTTAACCCTCAACCTTAAAACGTAAATCCTAAAACCCTAAACCTAAACACTAAACCCTTAAACCCTAAACCTTAAACCCTAAGACCTAAACCCTTAAACCCTAAACCTTAAACCCTAAGACCTAAACCCTTGAACCCTAAAACCTAAAATCCTGAACCCCAAACCTTAATACCTAAAACCCTAAACCCTAAAACCCCAAAAGTTGCCCAGCAAGGCTGGTACATGGACTACTCGGCGCAGACATTAGCCAACAGGATTCAAAAAGAAGGGTTCAGGTTTAGGGCTCAGAGTTTTAGGGTTT
>CAJNIZ010044632.1:32587-49000 GCA_905231905.1 Symbiodinium pilosum | reverse complement strand
ACCCTAAATCCCTAAACCCTAAATCCCTAAACCCTAAATCCGTAAACCTTAAACCCTAAACCCCTAAACCCTAAACCCTAAACCCCTAAACCCTAAACCCCGCAAAATCCGCAAGGAGATGGAAGTGTGGAGGTTTGGGGCGAGCTACACTCAGGAGGAAAAGTCTTGGATTCCCGGCCTTACAAAGCTGTAGGGTTTAGGGCTTATGGGGTTTAGGGATTTAGTGTCAGGCTGGGTCAATCCCCCACTCAGTAAAGGGTACCACCAGGGACCATTGTGGGTGAATTAAGGCCCTATTAACTCCATATTTTAAGGGCTAGTACTGTAGTGGGGTTTGAGCTACTGCGTACAATACTTGGCGTCTAAAGGGAGGGCCTAAAATTAGGGTTACCTTTTGGGGGGCCTCTATAATAAGGACAGCCGTATTTTGGGGTCTACATTGGGGTCCCCCCTGTTTAGGGCAACTACCAAATACGTCCCCGCAAGAGGAAAGCCAGTCATGAATGCCGACTGGATGCTTATCAGCGCGCTTGTCCCATTGAACTCGCCTACTGTGAAGTTCCTCGGACTGCAGGTTCTGGAAATTTTGGGCTTAGGGCTTAGGAGTCTAATCAAAACATGGGACAACTCGACTTCGACCCGCCGAAATTTACAAACTTCTGGAAAGCCTGATGAAATTTAGTTAACAGCCTATTCCCAAAAGAGGAGCAGAATCAAAGACTGGGGTTTATTGTAAATTTCAAAACAAAACTAAAAGGATGAGCAGGGGAGTGATTAAAACTAAGCACCCCTGCTCATTCTACATCCGAAAACCATGCTCAACATATGCAAGTCTCGAGAGAGGGCAGCTCATGTAGAATGGGTGCAAGATAGATCGGTAGGCATCCGGCGACTCGACCATGGAGACCTTAGACATGGTGGCATCCAGCCATCTGGCTGACCACAATGTACACTTGGTAGGAACTCCTCAGGACAAGGTAGGCAATTCTTTAGTTATAACCAGGTTATAACCTGTACCACCCTGTACTGACTATTCTAGATAATACTATAATAGTTCCTCGTAATATACGGATAGCGATCCGGCCTCAAAGAAGACTGACTGATAGGCATGGCCCCCTTATAGCCTCAATCTTGAACGGCCTTTGCACGCTTCCCAGCCCCTCTCAGAAAGGAAGATCCATGAAGGCCACACAAGTGTTTCTAACATGCGGCCCTCTGCGCCATAAATTTGCCTGTGTATATCCCTTGAACATTTCCACGCTATTGAGGCTAAGGGTCATTGATTGGGGCCTTCGGATTTCTGTGCCAAAACGGGGGCCCAATGAGTTTTGAATACAGTGCGCAGGGGCTTCTATGGAAGGTGGTCAAACATCACGGAATAGGACTAGGTTGGCAGTTGTCAGGCTTCTTTACCGGAGTGGTTGGTGAGAACTGAAGGCAAGCTATCTGGCACTCGCACCCTTCCACAGGACCCAACGTGAAAACTTCTCATCAATATGGTCCAATATGGGCTTGTAGGGAGTCATGTGGCGTCTCTTATTTTCATGCTCAATTGACGTCAAGGAGAACTAGAGGCTGAAATAAGGCTGCTGATGCTTAGCACAAACTCCTACCGTCGTCGATGCAATGCCTTTTGCTGAATTATGGATAAGTGTGGAGTGGGTGCCAAGTCCAGGAACGTCTACCCTTACGCAATTGGACTCTTGAACTTGATGTGGAACCCCAAAAGGGCGGCCTTAGTCTTACCAAAACAGGGGCCTATGTGGGAGTCCATGTTAGTGTATAAAGGTCGAATGCATTTTTCCGGAAATTCTAAGGCGGATTCAATTCAAGGCAAGTAAGGGGCAGCCAAGGGGGCGGGCAGGAGATATTTTTTCACTTCCGGGGCACGTGGCCCTACGCACCGAGACCCTCTCGGTAGGGTTAAAGGGTTCCTGCTAGTGTTAGTGGTTGCATAGGCTTAAACAGAGGGTCGTTGCAGGTCTAGGTACCATGGCAGGCAGAAGACATTAGATTTTACGTGTGCTGAATGATGAATAGCTCTGCGACTCTGCTAGGCACCTGAAAGTCTCGGCCAGCCGTATTACTACCCCACATCTTCAGAAGTACCCCCAAACCTTCACATGTACATCCCTAGACACGAAGCCCGAACCCCTGTGCAAGACGCTTTGAGCCTGGCAGCTGGATCCTGCAAATGTAGCTGCAGATCTTCAATGCAAATCTCCTGTCAGGATCCAAGGGCTGAAGGCTCAGGAGCAAGAAAAGGTGAATTCTAGCCTTGGGTAGACAAGGCACATCACTGGAAACGAGAGCTACTGAAAGCTCTCACTGGTCGACTTAAGCCTGCCTTGCAAAATCGAATTCAACAAGTACAATACCATGGAGAACCTGTGCGCATCTCAGCGAGCTAAAGGAAGTCCTTGTCAAACATTCTGAAATTTCGCACGTAACCGACCAGTCTACAGAACCCTCCGAAAGGCGGACAGCGCATGGTCACAAACGTCCATCCATCAATCCCAAACCCTAAGCCCGATTCTATTCCAAAACATCTTTGTACCAGAGGCACAGGGGACTGGGCCTGAATCACTGTTCCCAAAATGAGGTAAGTCTATGTAGGGGGCGCGTGTTGTAATAAAGCACCAGCATAGGAAGCCATGCTATAAAAGATTTCGGGAACTCCCCGTCTCCGCATATGAGCTATAGTCCAAGCTCCCAGTATCCCGCTCAATAACCATATGACACTCCCTATATAATCCCCTATATAACAGCCCTTAAGGAGTTTAGACCCTAGCTCACATGATTAATTAAACCCTGAACCAGGAATCCTGAACCTCACATCCTCGACCGGTTCGCTGCAAGCATCAAGTTCGCAAGCTGGCATGGAGCCCAACAACGACCCTACCGAAAATTCCGTGATTTTCGTGAGATCTCGCAAAGACAAACTTCTCCACAGCATTTTTACGGAGTCATCTCCTGAAACCACATCACGAAGCAAACGTCGTTGCACATATTTCGCAGAATTGACGGCACCAACATGCACCGACGTACCCCAAAAAAGGCCTTGACCCCCCCCAGAAAAAAAGAGAGAGAGAGAGAGAGAGTAGATATTGCTTGAGAAACCCTCAGCCGAAACCTGCAAAAGCACGCTATTTGAGAATCTTCCTATTCAATCAGCCTTGGCGTCATTCTGACGAAGCTCGTATCCATAACCATGAACCCCGAAACATCATGCATCAACATCAGACATACTGATTAGCCTGAATGATCCACGGCAAAGCTCGCAAAAGAAAACCCTCAGATCAATAATTCCTGAGCCCCAAATAGGTATGCAACAGATTGAGAAATCTTCATTATCCCTGGACAGGTACTGAGCAGTGCCTGTAAACTTAACTCTGAGCCTCACGACTCTTGGACCCAAAAATCCCACATGACCTCAGTAGAGTCTTACACCATAATTCCCAAGGTATAAGCTACTGACGATTGTGCAGGAAATTTTGATATTGCTAAACCCTAAACCCCTAAACCCTAGACCCTACAGGAACTGTACCCTAAACCATAAAATCTAGTAACTGGTACCCTGAACCCTAGAAACCGTAAACCATGCACAAGCTGCTTAGCACGAGGTATGTATCCTCACGGCACACGGGACAGCGCACGCGGAGCTGGCCGAGCCGAGAGAGCAATTTTTCATCCGATGGCAAGGCCTGATTTGGGGGTTATATAGGGGATAATATAGGGTTTAGGATTTAGGGTTTAGGGTTTAGGGTTTAAACTCCTTAAAGGGGGTTCTCACAACCTTCAGGGGTTAGGGTTTGGTACACCCTTGGGGTTTGAGGCTTAGGGTTTAGGATGACAGGCAGTTTAGAGAATCTGAAAAAAGCTCACGGTAGAATGGGACTGCAATCAGCATATGGGGGTCCCCTCAAGTTGGACAGCACACATTTTTAAAACCATTCAGTTCTTATTGAGCAGTCCTTTGTGGTTAAGCAGTCCAGGATTCCATGTCGAGGTGTCAACTTCAGCTATAACTTTAAGCCAGTAATTCTCAGAACTAGTGTCAAGGATTATAGGTTGAAGGTTCAAAGCTTTTTCGCTGGAACAAGCTGGGGTCAGGAAGTTAGGGTCAAGTATAACGGCTTCAGGATTCATTGTCTGCAGGATTTAGGCCAGGCACAACCATGAACCCACAAACTCTTATCTCCACAGCCCACGGCTAACTTCTTGCAGCACTAGGACGCTTCTTGCGTTCGCACTTTTGCATCCGAGCGACAGCAAAGCGAGTAACGATCTGGCCATCCAAAGGGCAGTTGGCCCGGCCTGTAGCTGAACTATGTTGGGATATGGGGGTTTCTCAAAATTGGGGGGCCGCTTTAAAGGTAAATAATGATCATACTGGAAATTTAAAAGGTTTCTAGCAAATTACACCAATAATGAAAAATTAATGGAAAAGAGCACGGAAACATGAAACGGAAACTGCTACGTAGGGCCAGCGGATTTGGGGTTCGCAACATCGAGGGCTCCTAGGGAACCCCATGGACATATTGGGATTATGTAGGGGGATTCTGAGGGTCCTTCGTAGGGATTCTATTGGGATGATGTTGAGAAACTCCCACATTGCGTAACAGGAGCTTTGCTGCGCTTGCGTTGAAATCGCATCTAGTTCTACGTGTGTGAAAAACATAGCTTACGAGGACCGCCGCCCTGTAAGAGTTGTATGCTGGGAATATAAGAGGACCCTAATACAATCCCTACTATCGCTGGTAGTCACTATTACTGGGTGGGGGGTCCACCTGAAGTAGAGATTGTGCCAAGAATGGCCTGTCAAAAGCTGTGCAGGGATTTTCTTATTCTCAAAGAGCTGTAGTCTCAACTCCTTACAAGGGGTTATATAGGCTTCCTATTATAGGGCTTAGTATCCCAAGCCTTTCCGCATGTTGCGTTCTTGCAGCCCATGTAACATGTAGAAGCATTTCCCAGATCGTGCATGCCCTACACATAGCTGTACACGTATGTACTTATATGTTTATATATGTATATGTGTATATATGTATATATATATATACACATGTTGCTGCTGATTGGTGCCCGCAGAAAATGACCACTTGCACAAATGACTTGCCCTGCTGAAGTCCCATCCGCCGGCCTTCTGGAGTCGGAGGCAACAAGTCGTTTTGCCAAATGGCTACTGTTCTCGCAGCTCCAAAACAGTGACTGCAATTCTGGCACAAAAAAGCCAATTCAGTTCACCTAGTCACCTGTCCCCCTGGCAAGTAGAGCACGAATGCAGCTGCTGCAGAAGTGGTGCCCGCACCTTAGTCAGAATGCAGGGCACTTTCTGTAAACTACAAGATTGCTCGGGCAATCCTTTTCACTTTCCAGGCATCCAAGCGGACCGATAGCTGTTGAAGTTCTCAGAACTGGGCAAGCAGTATCAGCCTCCCGTAGTGTCCAACAGAGACACAGCCCCTCTGTGCCGCCTGCATTTGTCCGCGTGGGTGAGGCGTTCAAGGTATGTTTTGATTGTGTTGTAGAACCCTCTGCGAACAGGCCAGCGACACGACAGGCGGTGTCTCACGTATTAAATTTCGTAAGCTCAACACCCCACCCAAACTGAAGCTGCAAGAGCCTCGAACTAATTTGCCAATCACACTCCAACAGCACGTCATGCAACCACAACCTGCTTTTTTCTATCAGAAAGCTTAAGAAGCCCAAACAACTCAGCAATAGCTGGCGGGCTTACATAGGCTGTGACTGAGGCACGGGATTTGCGAGGGGTTCTGGAACACGTCTCCGCAAAGGGTACCTTGCTGCTCTATGGCCGAGCAAAGGCAGAGCTTGTAGTGCTGGCTGGCATGGAATTTCTCTAAATGAGGGGAGTAAACGTGAGGGGAGCTACCGTCCTCTAGCATACAAACTACAGTCCCATATGAACTATATTCTCAACTCCTAGTATCCCCCTTGATAACCCCTATAACGCTCCCCTGTAGAATCCCCTATAGAACCCCCTTTAAGGAGTTTAGACTAGGGCTCATATACTTATTGCTAGTCTAATAGACAGCCCTGCGTTTGGTAATCTGCGTACCTAGTCTTGCACTCCGGAAATTTGGCTTGACATGACCGGAGATCCAAATGTCTGGACAATTTGCGGAAGAAGTACTTTCCAAGTACAAGAGGTGCACCAAGACCAGAAGGACATGGAAGCTGCTAATTGCCATCATGAGAACACTGATACGAATAGTAGTACTAGTAATAATAATAATAGTACCAGCAGCAGCTCAGTTAGGACCCTGTGAAGAAAGGCTGTATCCAAAATGACGGAACTTGGCGCTGACAGCGATGAGGCACAGGTCAGATCGTCAGGGACGGCCTCAACGCTTCGCAGAGAAACTGCGCTGCATGGCTTGTAGGCTGGAACGGTTTATGGAGCGGCCTAAATAGGTCGAATAGGGTTGGGGAACATCTTATAACATAGTTTTGCAAGGGTCACGGGAGTATACGTTTGGGAATTTTTTTCGCTTCTCCAGTATCATGTCTTAAGTGTTAGGGTTCGAGGTTGCAGCGAGGCAGTTTGGCGGAGAATCCCAGATCTTTGAGAGCATGAGGGAATATTCCGGCTTTTCCCTTCCATATCCAACATCCCAGTTATGGTAACAAGATTGACTCACCGTCCGTGCTTCTCGTGCGTGCCATACCTATCCTATATCCATACTGCACCTATTGAACCTGATCAGTAAGTACACTCCTCTTGCAGGCAGTATGGGGGATGGGCGATTGCTGGCTTACTATCTGTGCAAAGTCGCCGGGCCACCAAACCTGCCCCGCGAGAAACCCCCGAGCACCTCATTGTCTGTTACATACTTTAACATGCTCCATCACCATATAATAAGCTTGCAAATCCTCTGAGAGCATTCAAAGTACTATGCGTATTGCTTTTGGGCAAGTCTTTTTGATTCTGGTCATGGGATGTGCTAAAAGACCTCAAAAAGGAATCAATATTTCAGCCTTCGATCATCCATTCAAATCCATTCAGGGAGGTTGCAGCTAATCAGCTAGTCGTCCAAGATGTCCCAAGAATTCAGAGACTCACCAGGCAAGGCAAGGGCGGTCATACTCCGCCTGTGGCAAAAACGTTGCATCCATGCCTGATTACTCGCGCTTCTCACTCTAGAAATTCTGGGAAGCGCAGCTGCCTCCACCAGAGCGACAAATACGAGCGCCGTACAACTCTTGAGAAACACTAGAAAACCCCGGCCAAATCTACCATAGTTCCAACCCTAAAATTTGTAGCCTATAAGCCCTAACCTCCAGACCGTAGGCCTACTAAATCTCAAACCTTGATTCGTGGTCCCCAAACTAACCCCCCCCAATCCCCAAACCGTCCTAAAACCCTGGACCCTAGAACCTAAACCCCTCAACACCAAATCCTTGGAGGGTTGGGCGCCTGTCCTCTGAAACCGTAAACTAATTTCCAAATGCTGGTTGGGCCCTAAGTCCTAAACCCTAAAGCGCCTGCGTGTACTCGTAGATGTGCCGCTCTGGCCGAGTCAGAGCCGCAAACCTTGGTTTTTTCCGCCTTTTCATGGCACTTTAGGGTTTAGGGTTTTAGGGTTTAGGGGTTGGGAGTTCAGGATTTCAGGGTTTGGGGTGTGGGGTTTTAGCGTTAAGGGTTGCGGGTTTTAAGGCTTCAGGTTCAGGGTTTTAGGATTTAGGGTGCGTAGAGCTAATAGGATTTGGATAAGGACTTAGGTTTAAGAACTGTGAGGTTTAGGGTTACTACTTTGGGTTAGGGCTGGTTGGTAGGGAATGACGGAATGAAAAAAAACAATCGAGAGAGATACCTACACATGTATGTCTATACGTCTACGGTTCACGGTTTAGGGTTTGGGGATTCAAGGCTTAGGGCTTGGGAGGTGGTTGAGGAATGCGATGGGTTGGGGTTTTAAGTTGGGGGTTTTCGCAGTAGAGGTGCGCCCCACAGGTCCACACAGAGGCACATATCCTGCTATCCAAGCCAATTCTAGACCCCGCCGATCGTGCCAAGATGAGCTAAGTTACACTCAGATCCGCATTGGTGTTCTGTTTTCAAACTTTGTGATGTGTGGATAATTGCTTTTGGGTATATGTTTACGTATACGTATGTCTGCATGGCTGCATGCATGCGTGCATGAAAACCTATACTATGCGCGCATATGCATGGGAAACCATGCAGTAGTGAAAATGCCCATATACTCCCAAATCTTTAAACCCGCATCACAAAATCCCAGCCCCTGGATCACTGCGATCCTCATATCATTGCTCTTCGGGCTGCTTTCGGGCTCCCAGGCTACCATGCACCTTAGCTGCATTCAAGGTATGCTCCGGGAATGATGCGGCTCGTTTCTTTCTGACTTTGAACAGCCATTGTGACTCTGATCCTGCTAAATGGCTAGACCTCACGAAGTACTCCACGCGCCGACATCATTTGTCTGAAAGCAGCAAAACCATATCCACGTCAGGCATCAAAGACTCAAAGGACCGAGAGACCATCAAAGTCGGCCCCTCAACCCCCTGAGGCATTCGTCGCTGCAAAGATCGAGTATCGACCAAAATCTTAAGAAAGCCCAACTCTCAACTTCATTACAGCTGCGGCGCATGACCACAGTCCGGGCACTGCTCCAAGTGCACCTGAACAATCTTTTGATGGTTCAAGCTGAATCGCGGGCTGCAGTCAGAGGAACCTCAACATAGACACCCCCAATCCCCCAAAATACTATGAGAAAGGTACCCCCAATTTTGGCTAACCTGATTCCTGGAGCTGAACCCAGGCCTCGAAGCCTGGCATGGCTATGAAACCCTGAGGCCTACACTGGGCCTACACCAGAACCTATAAACAGGTCCACCATGTTTACGCCCGTTCAAAACAGATGCGATAGAGGATGAACCCATGCGTGGAACGCTGCGATTCTTCTCCTGTCTTACTGTCCCCTAGCAGCCGGATTGGTCACAAAGGCACATTTGCTGTGGTGACTTGAGTTGACGGACACACTCCTGAATGAGCCGGCATAGGACATACCAAAGGAAGTCCTGAGTGTGGTCAAACCAGGTTATGTCAGCGTTTTCCTGCAATTTCTGTAGATATAGTCCCGCTTAATAGATAGAATATGGCTTTGGGTGTGTTAAAATACGATCCCCATATACCCCTTATTCTATCTACTTAAGGGGGACTATACCAAAACCCAGGATTCGCTAATCAGATCCTGCGAAGTGACCCTTGGCTTATTTACACCTACTAGAGGGGTTTAGGGTTTGGGGTTCAGTCCAATATCCTTTTGAGGTCCATTTAAGATACCATAGACCATATTTATGCAAGGAATATGGAACCATAATATTGGTAATCACTTAGGCCCCTATACAGGCCAAGGCACTTCTTTGAGTTAGGGCTCAGAACTTTCAGGAGCTCCCAAAATCTAGACTCGTTGGCACAAACGTTGGTTTTCATAGAAGCTTTAGTCCAAAACTCCGAGTATGCCCCTTCGAGTATCCCCCTTCATAATCCCTATCATAGTCCCCTATATTAACCCCTTTTAAGGAGTTTAGACTACGGCTCATAGAAGCCCAAACATGCAACCTGGTTTTGAGAAGCCTGCAGTCTCAGAAAGGGCGCTCGCCAAAGGTCCAGGGCTGCGATCCCCTCTTTCTCACTTCGCGGGTCCTCCCGCAGCCACAAGATTGATACTTAACCTTATCCAGGCTAGACTGTCCAATGCGCACCTTGCTTGAATGGCCACCAGGATCTTTTCAAACAAGGGCTGAAGGGTCCATTTTAGGAGAAAGTAAATCTTAGGGTTCGAAGTTTAGTTTTGGTGGCTTACAAAAGTTTCAAGTCTAGAGCTCCAGGCTTAAAGTTCGGCATTGAAGGTTTCTGCAGATACCCTCCCCCGGCGAATAGGGAACAATGAGAGGATTCCTTTAGACTGTTGCGCTGCAGGGTTACGGACGGAAACGAAGGAAGAACTGGCGAGGAGAACATATCCTCTTTAAAGCCGGACAAACCCAGACCAGAAATGGACAAACCACGCACTGAATGCTCAGGCTAACGTGGAAGGCGCAAGGGGTATCCCGTTCCTGGTGTTGGGTCAGCTTCCGAAAGTGACCTACTGCATAGGAACCACTCAGATAATACAGATTTGCAGAGTGCAAACTACCCAGACCCTCCTGTGTAGTTCTTTTTCGGGGTGGTATATAATGATCATTTACCCAAAAAACCATAACAGACCCAAAAAGGAACTACATAGGAGCCCTTGGGTAGACAAGAGAGTCAGAAGGCCTTGGGTCTTCCGCATCTCTGGGATTTGAAGAAGGCTTACAAAGGTTTACTTGGAGGGTCAGGGGGACTTAGCAAGTAGGCTAGTAACCCCTGTACACCACATAGTAATCCTAGTTCTGCCCATTATTAACCCACCCACTTACTAAGTCCCCCCGACCTCAAAGTAGGGTTTAGGGTGCCTCATCCAAAACACTACCTGGGGCACACGCAGTGCCCTCGCCACGTCCGTTTTGGTGAGCTTCTAGTAATTAACTATGATCTCACAACATGCTTCTGCATGGATGGCCCGTTCAAACACAACTATCTCCCAATCCCGGAAAAGCCACTATCATCAGACCCCCTGAGAGAGGGCCCCCCCTCCTGATTTCTTTAGTTTAATCCTCCTGAAAAAGCACTCGAGACCCAGCTTTCCTTGAAGAGAGGGTTTGCCGGAGAACTCGCGCCCGGGGTGCAGTCGCCATGATTTGGCCCGTTCCTGGGAAGCGACACCCATACAGGCTGGGAGGGGTTCTGGGTTAAGGTCTCGGTTTTTCCGTTTGCTTGATGGGGCGCAGGTAAGTGTAGGGATCTGTTGTTTGGCGAGCGTGCAACATTTTACCTTGTTGGTTCTTGGCTAGGTTTTCAGGCCTACTTTTTGGTGGCGGTTCGCTTCACGCCGCTTCATGGATAGATTCAGGCAAGTATTCACCTCTTCTCCCCCATCGCAGCGATCCACCCCTGAATCCCAAACACAGGTCGGCCAGGTGCTAACCCTAAACCCTCAACCCCTTAAACTGCCTTAAACCCCTAAACCCCAAGCCCTGCACCCCTAAACCCGGAAAATGACCGAACAGGAGATCCAATTGTAGGCCAAGGCTATAAACCCCGAATCTCGCAGGAGGGCTGTGCCAGGATTCCGTGTGAGCTGTAGTCTGATAGTCTAAACTCCTTAAAGCTGGTTTATATGGGGTTCAGGGTTTAGGTTCTTATGGGGGATTACATGCGGGAGTATAAGGGTTGGTGAGGGGGATACTAGGCGTTTTGAGCATAGCTCTTGTGGCTGCAAAAAGTTTACCGCCCAAATAGGGGTATCCGAGGGAATGCCTGGCTGTCAAGAAGACTTGATACCAAGAATCCAAAGGGTCCATGTAGCTATATAGTACATGCTTGGGCCGTGAAGTAGGTACATGGGAACCTCTTTGGGGCCTAAATATATTCCATATACCTACATGGAGCCTTTGGGGGATGTATGTACACACTGGTGGATGCCCTAATGCCTAAACCCTAAGCCCCAACCCCGGAGAAAGAAAGCAGTACATCTCCAAGTCTGGCATCCCACTTCGAACCCCAACACAGGCGCTTTCCTAGTTGGCATATGAGCTATAGTCCAAGCTCCTTAAAGTACAGGGGGTTATGTAGGGCCATACGCGGATCATATAGGAGTAGCGTAGGGGTTATTAAGGGGGATGCTGGGAGTTTAGACTACAGCTCAAATCGACTGGAACTGGATGTAAGCACTGAAGGATACCTTTCCATCCTAAAGCATGTCTTGCACCCAACACGCTACGTTATCCACACTTTGCAGAACCCAGCATCGCCGCAGGAACCGCAACATGGTCCAGCTGAGCGGATTGCACCATTGCAACATCTTTGCCCACCAGCGGAATGTGGTTGAGAGGGCAAATGGCAATCAGGGAGTTTGGGTTACCACAGTCCTCAAAATCAATACCGAAATTCAGTCACCTGACGACTAGTTGATCCTAATTTTGCGGGAAGGGGGAGAAACCCTACCCATTCTAAATGAGGGTCAAAGACCTTTTGAAAGTTGGGCCGTTAGCAAGACACTATCTCTGCAAAACTGGTGTGACAAGCTGTCCTGGACTGGACCCAAAACCTACCTGCGCTGGGTTGCTGTAAAGGAACTGAATTGCGTCAGATGCTTATGCATATCATTATGCTGGTAACTTAATTTAGTGCAGCTGCTTGCATTTGTAGGACATGGCTGCGATGTGCACAATGCATGGTATCATCCCTCCTTACACTCTACAGTACCTGCAGCCCGTGCTGTAACGGGCTACAACTGAAGGCATATGATCATGCAAGCCTCGCGCATGGAATGGTAGCTCGGACGCAAGAATTTTGAGTTCAGGGTCCTTGGAGTCTTGAGCATGTCACAGCCTTGACTTCAGAGAAGGTTTGGAAAACCCCCTCAGAAAGCATACTAGGAAATTCTGAAGCCTGTGCAGGTACCCTTTAGTTTTGTTGGGGGTGCCAGCATGGAATTCTGGAGATGTGGCTGAGTGCGTGGGTGGAGAGTGCCAGGGTCTGAGCTAAGAAGCTTCTGGCAAGAGGGGCCCTGAAACTTATGCTCCCCCAAACATACATAGAAAGCCTAACAGGTCCCTGCAAAGACTACTGTCCTTGTTCTGAAAGGGCTTATGTTGGCTTCCCTGGTAGTTTGGGGCAGTGCATACCCCAAACTCAAGACTCCAAGCTCTCCCCGACTTAACTAGTTTGTGGGTTTGTGGTTAAGTAGAGGTGAAGGGTTTAGGGACTACCTGTGGGGTTTATGCGGTTTAGGGATCTAGTGCTGGAACCTGGACTTGCCCTTGATAAGAGTTGAATTGAGGGCTACATCTCCGTCTTAGTTTGGGGGGGGGATCAGACCTATAAACTCAACCCTATGCATCCCGTCCATCCCTATATACCATTACATGGGGTTGTGTAAAGGGAGCGCCAGACTACACCCCCCTCTACATCTACTATAATCCTTATGAAAGGGGACCCCTCACTGTCGGAAGCCTCCTTTCGCCTCCTAAACTCTGGCCTTGCAAGCCCTACAGCCTAAACGCTGAACATCGGAGCCCTGGCCAAACCTGACCTGCAATGCCTAGGGCAAAAATGCCAGGAGAAGGTAGGTGCTATAGTAATTAGGGCCTGGGGACAAACGTGGATTATACAGGATTAAGAAGATGACTAACTGCACCGATATTGGAAATCAAATCGAACAATACATGAAAATTAACTAGAAACCGGAATGAAGTAGGCATCTAGTAGTGTTTTGTTGGGCATATTACCATACACTGTTTTATCTACTGGTATATGGGACTATGGGATGTTACCTGGTTATGACTGGGCTTTTCCACTACGAGGTGCTTTGTAGTTGTTAGCATCTATACCCTAAACCCCAAACCCTAAACCCCCAAACCCCAATAGAGCTCTTTTGTTTTGGAGCTTTGCATACCCTGCGGGCTCCTGTTATTTTCTGAGCAGCCTGCCTTTCAGCTTTTCATTTTTCTCAAAGTAGGAGCTTTTTTTAGGAGCCCAGGGGGATGTGTAGGGGTTATAAGCGATTTAGGGTTTAGGGTGTTTGGGGTCCTTATCAAGAATTATATGGGGATCATGTGGAGAAAAATGCACAGTTTACCCTCAAAGCTCCAATTCTGCAGCTCTTGTGGGACAACCCTCTTCCTACATGCCTTGGTCCTGTACACCCTTGAGCAAAGGATTTGAAGAGAGGGTGAGCGTAACTAAGATGAAAAGTAACCTGGGGCAATCTTGGACACTGACATTGTCTTGTCTAGTTTTATACCTCACATACCTGAAATCTGAAACATAAATCCACACCCAGAAACCCCGGGCCGGCATTGCAGCTAAACGTGGTAGTTTTCCTTGCATCGCCCCTATGTATGCCCAGCTAAAATTTCATTACCATTCCTTGGCGTACTATTCCTGAATCCTTAACCGTAGATAGTAGTTTCCGTTCTTTCCCAGAATTCCTATATAACCCATCTACGACACCTTGATACTCAATGTTCTTCCCCATTATTCCCCTATACGACCCCGGTACAGCACCTTTTCTTCGCGTGCCCAGGGCCGCACTTCGCATGGACCTGTCTCAGGCAGGGCCCTTTGGGGCTTAGGCAGGTTTAGGATTCTTGCTTTAGGGTTATAGTCCCCGGTAAGCAGGTAGAATATAGGTATATGAGGGTCTTATTGTTACAATGTACCCAAAGCGATATTCTATCTACTTAAGGGGACTATACCCAGAGATCCAACTATGGCTTCATTAAGGGATAAACTCACACTGATACCAAGACCCCTAAATATGATTTAAGGAATATTCTTTACTTAAGGGGTATGGCTCCCTGGGCAATTCAGGGTTTAGGGTGTAGGGATGCCAAGGGCTGTTCAGAGATTTTTTTACAGTGGTGGAGGAACCCCAGCCTGGATATGCTTGCTTCAAAACACGGTAGATGTACTGAATGCAAGCATGGAGCAATGATGAGACACGATCGGGGTAAACAAGCCCTACGAATACTTAAGCACGCACGACAGCCCTTGATAGCCCAAACATGTTGTACACCCTTTCATGCATGTCGATTTGGGTTTCTCACTGTGGCGCGCAGCAGTTGTTTCGCATATTTGCTTGTTTGGAAACATGAAGCCCCGGCGCAGGGAAAGATCCCTTGACAAGTCAGCATTCCCGGCGCCAGGAAACTCATATCTGCCTGGTGCCGGGAGAGCTCTGCTGGCACCATGGATTTTCCCGCGCCGGGACACTCCGAATGATTTGATCTCACTTGTTGTTGCATGACTAATCTTAGTTTAGGTCTGTGAACTCAGCTTGCCCGGTGCCGGGAAGTTTTCCTGGCACCGGATATGATGCTTAGACATAGGTTGTCTTGCAAAGTATTACAAGTTCATGCACTGTTTTGCATATTGTCCACTTTTGGAATTGTTTATAACTCAGCTAGCCACACTTTTATTTCTTGAAGGACAGCAGCAGCGTTCAAATCACCTGGTTGGTTAGGCCCATCTGCAGACTAAATGCCTACAGAATTCCTTTGCCGTCTTGTACACTTGCTCCTGTGGATCAAGGTAACCTTGTACAATGAGATATGTTGAGGACCTCAGTTCCTACGGCGTGGAGTGGTTTGGGTGTGCAGCAGGGTTTCGTGCATCCACAGCAGGAGCCTGCGCCAGACGCCCGCTGAACTCCAGCAGCACTGGCCTGGGATTGGTGAAGCGTTGAAATTAAGTCCTCCTCAAGTAGAATGAATATGGGGTGTACAGTTACAGGGATCTTATTCTGGTGTTGGGGAATTCCATATGGAGTACAGGCGGATCTGATTATGGGCTTGGGGAATTCCAAGTTTCATCTACTTAAGGAGGACTACAGGAGGTTGGGGCTGCGTTTACAATTGGACAATATTCCATAGGGCTTTGGGGGGATCAGGTAGGGGTTGCAATTATGTGCAGTAAAACGCTGGCAACTGCGTTAGGTTAGGAGTTAGGAAACACTGTCTGTGTCAGGTGGACCCCCCTGACCCAGTAACAGTGGCTACGGCTACAATAGAGGATGGTGATCATATTAGGGTCCTCTTTATGTTTAGATAGGCTAATCCACTCCCCCAAATATTTAAACCCCCCAACCCCCCTAATATTAGATACTCCCATTATGTGGTATCTAAGGTATTGGGAGTATTTAAGATTAGGGGGGTGGGGTGGTAATATTAGGGGGAGGGAGTTAGTGCTGAAGGATGCGAGTGAGGGCTGCTATCTTTGCATTTTCCAGCCGTGGGTTGCGTGTGGCTACTTGCAACACCTTCGGCACTCTCAATCGTGCAAACGCTGCAGGCCTCACACAGTAGGAACTCTGAGCCCGAATCTTCACATTGAAGCAAAATCCGCCAAAGCACGCAACAAAACACACCAAACACCAAGCAGCAACACCAGAAGAACAGACAAGAAAATCACCCCAAGCACATTAACACGCAAAATCCTTAGGTGCGGGCTCCTTACCCATCTTTGAAGAGCTGAGCGGCTGCGGCAGCTTAGGCTGTCGGTCGTAAGTCACTAGGCCGTTGATCTCCTTGGGTGGGGCGCATAGGACAGCTAGTAGAGTTATGTAAGGATACATGCACATATGCATCAACGTAACTATATGCACATAATGGTGTGGACACAGACAGACAGACAGACAGACAGACAGACAGACAGACAGACATGCATGCATGCATACATACATGCATACATACATACATACATACATACATACATACAAACATACACACATGCATAAATGCATACATACAAACCCATCGTGGTTGCTTAATTTAAGTTCC
>CAJNIZ010044632.1:0-32487 GCA_905231905.1 Symbiodinium pilosum | reverse complement strand
AAAAAAAAAAAAAAAAACTGAAATGAAGGCCCTTCATAAAGGCCCTCGGCCTCCCGGTTCTGAGGTTTTGTGGATTGATTTGAAAAAAGTTGTCAATCCATCCTATAATTTTGAAGTCTCAAGATCAAAACGCGTTTTGGGGCTATAGAGGGTCTCAGAATCATTACCCTCATCCTGAATAAGCGGGCCCAAAACACATCATAGGGGGCAAGGACACAAACGGAGGTGAAACATCAATGCAATTGATTAATTGGTTGGTTCCTTGCTCTGGATCTAAGAAAAGCGCACAAGCAAAGCCGGCCCGTGCCGGCTGAAGAAAGCAAGAGGACTGACCACATGCACTGTTGCAACAAAGCTTGGTTTGTGTAACCTACAATAAGCCACGTGGCCGGCATCGTGTAGTGCCACGGGTCCATTGCCAGCCGCCAGCCATGACGTTTGGCCCCGTCGGTTTGCGAGGTGCAGAAGACGCAAGCGCTCGGCCATAGCTGCTGCAGATTTTGCGGCTGCAGGTGTAAAGGTTGGAATGCTCACAGAGCAGGACGAGGCCGAGGCGTGCGTTCTTTCAAGTCAAACGGGTTCAAGCGAAATATCAGACGGGTTGTTCACATTGATGGGATAGTTCAGTCAGATGAATTGAGGAGCTCCTCAGCCTGGACCTGGCGTTGCACTTAGCCCGAGCAAATTTGTCAAAATTGTGTTTTGAGAACTTAGGGCCTGGAACTGCCGCCTCCGGCAACGCCCGCGACACCATCCACGCCCAGTTCCAAGCACTTTGAGCAGGCCTCCCATTCGAGGGCTGGCTCCGAGAGCTTCGATGGGAACGACTCCGACTCCTCCCCAAGGGAGCCCGACAGGCGCCAAGCAGCATGAAAAGTTTTCTGCCCATCCCAGCGGCACCTACTGCCGGCCTCTTCATTTCAGCTTGTTCGTACAGGAGCCATTCCTACCTCGAGCCATCCATCGTCCACAACTCAAGCTTTGTGATCGTTTAGACACCATACACACAAAGCAACACACCTGCCTGTCTACCTACCTACCTACCTACCGACCTACCTACCGACACACATGCACACATGTATACATACAGGTCAGGTCAGGTCACCTGTACCCCCGAAGGCGCCCGTTAGAGAAGCCACCGAACTACGACATTGAGGAGTCCGTGTTATTGAGCTTTGAGTACAAAATCCGCAAAGTCCGAAAAATGGTTCACCCATGTTCACCCACAAACCAGGATTTTGGGCCATCGATGCCCAATCATCCCAACTTTTGTACATACAAACACACACATACACAAACACACATACACACACACACATACACACATACATACATACACACATACACACATACACACACACACATACATGCATACATGCATACATACATACATACATGCATGCATGCATGCATGCATGCATGCATGCATACATACATACATATACGTACATATATATATATAGATATACATACGCGTGCATATGGTGGCTTAGCATTTAGAGCTTAGGGTTTGGGGTCTGTGTTTTGGGAAGCGTTTTTGACGGTATCCGCAAAATGGCTTGCGCACAGATAGACTCAGGTTTTCCTGGGGAATCCCGCATCGCGATTCCTCTTCACCCTAGGAAGATCAAGGACTCTGTTGGGTGTCTCGTGGTAGTTGTAGGAGACAATCTAAGGAAGCCTCATATAAATTTAAGTGCAGTCGCCTCACTATACCACCAACCCTGCATAGTACAGCTTTACAGCCATCATAGGAAAATCACCCACGACATGAGGAACCTCAGAATCTTTTGCCACACGAAAAAGGGGACATCGGAAAGTCAGGAGGCACCAACCCTAAACCCTAAACCCTAATGCCAGGGCAACTCCTTGGAGTTGTTGGGGAAATCCTTGCCTGAGAAGACCACGCCTCTAAAAGACACACATCGTCGTTGCGGGTGCCCCTAAACCCTCAACCGCGAAACCCTATACGTAAGCCCAACAAATATCTGACAACCTGGAGCCCTGATCTGAGGTTGCAAATGGAGCTCTTCTTCGATGTCATTCCACTGGGTGTAGACCTTACAATATTACAGGTTTTAGGTCAGGGTAAAGGGGCTTAGGGTTCAGACCATGACGGCAATGACAATGAGAATCGTGCGAGTATTGGGGATCCATCCCAAAACAAGGTCTTCTGCTCCTTTTGTATGGGCCAGGTAGGTGCATCATGAACTCGTCATCCTTGCGATGTGAATGGTTTATGGTCATGGCCTATGACAGCAACGACAGGGGAAGCTGTCGTGCGAATCCATGCAGGAAGCAATGAGGATAGACGAAAAGTCGTCATGGTACTAAGCATAGTGGCACAGTGGCCCTTGACTCCAGAACTCCAATCCTGGAGTACAAGTTCTTAGGGGAAGATCCAAACTGGCTTTTAACGATGTGCACGAATTCCTCCCTGCACGTGGGCTGCTGTTCAGAATGAATTAGCTCGAACAACTAAAAGGTGCACCTACCCAGCGCATGTCAGCCTGGAAATGCAAGACTGCATGGCTAATTGCAATGTCCTAAAACACTAGTGATTCAAGCATCTACACTACACCTATTAGGTTTAAAGACTAGGGCGATATTTGCCACTATATTCTTTGCTGCGAGACACACGCAGATCCCCGTGTCAGGGCATCACGCGCCGTTAGCACACAGAGCGCCTCTATATCCAGCCGTCACCTGTCCTAGTAGCCGTACATGGTATTCACAAGTCTCACGACTTTTACTGAAATGCAAGCGGCTGCTTTACTCGTCCCATTCTGTGTTGTAAACTGCTGGCTGGTCCTGGCCGAGAGACAACAGCAGAGATCCAATTCTCGCAAAGCAACGCCTTGCAAGGATGCTTTTAGCGGCTAAACTGGGTTGATAAATGAGCATATAGCAAAATAATAGGGTTTCCTTGGTATAGCAATTTAAAGAAGCTCCTTACAGCAACCCAGAGAATGCGCGAGGGTATCACACATGAGTCTGTCGCAATCGTTGTATTCCTGCACGGTGTGCTCTAAAGAAGTTAACCCATCCCTGCAGGATTCAAAACAGAGTGATTCCATTGCGGTTCGAGGATATTTACTGTTAGTCCTCAAACATTTGAAGCACGAAGCCGGCCCCTATGCCCCAGGCCCGTGAATCCCTGATCGTAGAGCCACATGGAAGCCCCGAATTTCAGGACCTTCGCATTTTGAGGGCGGTTCTTTGCATCTTGCCCCCGAGGACGTAATCTAGGTCGAAAAGGGATTGTTCCCGTGCGAGAACCCCTTTTTTTACAGCCCTTCCTCCAACTCTCTACCTCTCTCCAACAACAGGAAGGCCACAAAACACTTAAAGGTTACTCAGCATGGTTGTCCTTATCCTATGCAACCCGAAGCCCGCATCAAAGCCATCTGAATCATTCCCTAATATTATCCCCCCCCCAAGTCTGAATATTCCCAAAATGTAACGACGTATCACAATGGCAATATCTAATATACAGGGGGGGGAGGGTGCGGGGCTTAATATTAGGGGGAGGCGATTGCGATCACTCCCCCCCAGCTGAGTCGAGCCAAGAGGGTAGCTGGGTTGCTGTTGAGCAACTTAGATTAAAACCATAATATGGGTATATAGTACATATTGGGTTCCCTAAAATAATGACTTAATGTTCCTCAACTGCAACCCAGTTGGAGGCACCCTGGTTCATGACTAGGGTACCCTGCCCTTTAGATCTTGGTGTCAGGTAAGATACTATATGAATTGCAACACATATTTGCTGCATCATTTCATTGACATGGGTTCCTTAATAGGGACTATATTAGGGACTATAGCAAACGATAAGAAGAACCGCTATGTCCAATGTCCAGGGGCCCTTAAGAAGGCCGATATTGACACTAGCTCATATTCTTACATCCCACTTCCATAAGACGGGGTACCCTGCAGCAGTGGTATAGAAGGCATGCACAAGACTACCCACCTTAGCTTTAAATCAGGGGCCTAAATAATTCATGATGTATGTGGTTTTCAGATAAATGTTTGAGGTACCCTATGCCATAATTCTGCAAGGCATGTAAGGCCACAACATTGGTGATGACTTATGGCTCTGTATTGCCCACCTGTAATGGGTTACTGCCTCCCAAAACCCCCCCTGTACCCTTAATTGAGGTTATTCTAAGATTATTTGTTAAGGGGGTCTACCGCAAGGTCCGTGAAAGTAAGGGACCGTACCACTTTCGCCAGCCTCGAGTCGAAAACCGAGGTCTAAGAACTTGATGGCAAAGTCCTGCCATGACTGCTGTGAGAGTTAGGGTTGAGGGTTTAGGGTATAGCTTAGGGTCTTATTTTAGTTTCCACAAGATTCAAGAGGAAAAATTGAACAACAATGGAAATTACTGTTCAAAAAGGGAGGAAGCTCGTGGGGTCAGGGCGGACGTGCGCTTAGAGTCCTGCATCTCCGACCTAACGCAACCTCAAAGAGGTGCTTCAAAACCATCTCATGAATACATGCGGAAGAAACTACTCATCGCAGCTACAGCAGAACTGTATGTCCTTGGAGTTGTAGCTCACGTTCCTTGGCAAAGGCTTCTGCAACCCGCTACGGCAGCGACACGACACTGAGATGGTCTGGGCCCAGGCTTGTGAGTGCCATGTCAAGCGACTTTAGAATGCGAGGACGAGAGAACAAATCGGCTTCACCGCCCAGAGTGTGAGTGGATCCTGCATTTATCCAACCCACAAGTGAAGACTGCCCACTGCCCAATGAACATGGAACCTGGGAAAGGTCCCATACATTACCGTCCATTCGCAGGGGTCCTATATGGGGTTCAAATTCAATTGGGGGAGGGTATATACCCCAACTGCGCAACTATACTACATGGACACGGATCTGGATCAACCGCGCCTTGAACCTTCCCCGCATACCTCGAAGACTCTCAGTTACTCATGGTTTGAAGCCTTTTGAATGTGGCCTCAAACAAATATGCATCATTTCTCGTACAGGATGTCTAGCCGTATTCATCCCTCTATACCCACATAACCCCTACAACCCCTTTCAAGGGAGAAATCCTGCGCGTCTCCGCAGCCAAGCAACCCATAGGCCCATGATGTGTCCGGTGACCACTCATGCCCCTGAGCAACTTATCAAAGACCAGAGGGGGTGATAGTTAGGGTTCACGGTAGGGGTTTAGGGGGTTAAGTTTAGAAGCTTCGGGTCCCAAGTCCCAACAGCCAAAGCCCTTCCTGAGGTAATACGACTTAGCTCCCCTGAAAGGTTAGGTGATACGGTGGCCTGATTAGTTCCCATGAGCATTTTCTTGTCTATTTGACATACCCTCTATCATAGTTTTACAAGGAACCTCGGACCATCATACAGGTAATTAAGCAAGCGGACATAAGATGATCCTTGACTACTAGCTTTGCAGTTGCAAGATTGAGCTCTCTTTTGCCATACTGCTGGGTAATTTGGATGGGCTCAGTTTTCTGCGCGCCGTCCAGGAGTTGAAAACAAATTACAGGCACAAAGCTTAAAAGCGGTTATCGTATGCCCCTATTGTGGCACCTTGCTTTACACTCCTTAACAACAACGGAATTCAGGGTTTCATGGTTAGTGTTTGGGGTTGAGTTTGAAGCCGAGTTTGAAGCTTCGGCGTTTTGTTGTTGAAGGTTGGGATGACGCTCATGGTGCCACGCCCTTTTAATTGAGAGAATGATCTCGGAATTACCATGCAAGACGTGTATAGGTGTTTGTTTGCCTACTTGTTTGTTAGCATGGGGATATGTTGGACGTATTTGATGGGATATCATGTGTATCTTGAGGAGCGGACGTATCCGACAATTCTGGGGGGCATCGAACATCGGAACTTGTTGTTCGAAGCATGGGATTCTAGATGCTTCTTTGAGCGTTTCACGGGTCGGGAGTACCTTGGAGATTTGTTATTTGCACCATAAGCCAAGACCAAAAACAAGGGACATCTGTTTCTGATTAACTCAACCACGACCTGCAAAGCGATGCCATTGAATCAAGCACGGTTTGCCAAGAAAGCCACTTCCAAAATGGCTTCTGTGGTACTACACAACTTCACGAACTAAAAACCCAACCGTTTAAGCGCATGAACGCTATGTAAGCAGACCTTGTAGCAAACCACGGAAAGAACAACAAGGCCCTGCACAAACTCCAGAGGAAAACCATGAGCCTTACAAAGCTCCCATGGGCACTTGTAATTTGTGCGGATTCAACTCTGGAAGGTATTTGTTGCAACAAACCCGGCAAGAGACCAAAACGCTCTCAAAGCTACAACCGTTACCTCAAGGCTTATTGGGTCCAAGAACTGTGCGCAGAGACTCGAAGCTGCTGCAAGTGCGGGTGTAACGGTAAGCTATGGAGCGTAATGGATGTTCAAGACTTTGACGTGCTGAGCACTGCAAGGCGTATGGTGTACAAGTACTATTTTCCCGGACCCCTGGCAGACGTGTTCATCTGTACATTATACATATATGTATGTGCATGCCCTTAACTTAAGCAGTGTAGATCGCGCCTCGACAGGATACCCCAGGCCGCCATACCTTTGCTCGAAGATTCAGCCCTGCACTTGCCCAAGAAGGTAGTCACACAATTTAGGGCGTTGTAATCGCTTCCCCCTAATATTAACCCCCCCCCCCCAGTATTAAATACGAGGTCGCCAAACTTCCAAATCCTGAAATCTGCCTCCCAGATTATTTTTAGAAGGGCCACGGCTCGAGTTACTTTCGGCACGGATCCTCTGAATTAGGGGGGGCTTTAGCACGAGTCTTAAGGATTAGGGATCTGCTTGATTTCTTAGGTCTTGATTGTTCTTGAATGGTTTTTGTAAAGGGACTTATGTAGAAGAACGCCAGAAGCAGATTCCAAGGCCCTAATTTGAAAATAGCCCCTAGTAAGGCCCTAATTTGGAAGAGTCCCTAGTCAGGCTCAAGTTTGAAATAGTCCCTAGTAAGGCCACAATTTGAAAAAGTCCCTTATAAGGCCCTAATTTGGAAGAGTCTCAGATTTCTATTTACACCCCCTAATTTTCGGGTCGTACGATAAATGCCAAATGCACCCCCTAACATTAAATACAGGGGGGAGGGAGCCGTTCAATATTCGGGGGAGACGACTGAGAGGCTTGTTTTGGGGGTTTGGTGCTTCGGCTCCGCCAAACAAAGGTTTTATGGGGGGTACGAAAGAAAATGGAAGAAGCAGTGGAACCTACTGTATAGTTTGGGGCATGTACAAACCTTGCACACTCTTTCTGACGGGAATATAGATAGGATGCAGCACAGCACAATGTCCAGCCGATCTACTTGTTTCTTGCCACTTGTGCTCTTTGATCAAAAGGCATGCAACAATCTGAGATCATCTCTCCTAAATCCCTTACAGGGACTTCTGCTGTGGTTTGCTCCAGATAGAATTAAGCGCGGGGAGGAGCCGCAGTTGAACTAGGCGTCAACTCGGTAATCATTCTTAAGATCAGGGACCTGAATGTTGTTCAATATCAACGAGTCCGACCACTTGGCGACAACGTTTGTAAACGGCCCCTCCCGCTATGCGTGCTCGGAAGCCTTAGCGCTTCCAAAAGGCCATTATTGCCCCTTTAAGAGGCCATAAGCCTTGTTCCTGGCTCTATATCCACCCCAAACCCTAAACCAAAACGCCTAAACTTCACTGCATACAAACGTAGACAAGTTGCTCTCCAAGGGCCAGCGCCCGTCCAGCCAAGGGCAACGGCCACAGCTGAAAGGTGCTACGCCTTGGAACCCAAAGAGGAGAGCTCCTAAACCCCAAATCTAAATTCTAGATCTTTGGATCCTGGAGTAGATGCGACATAGTGGGCATCAGTCAACAAAACTTGGATGAAGATTGGGTCTTGGGCTTCTACCAATAATGAGGCTTCTAGCGTGCTTACCCTTGCATGCGTTGTGGTCCATCGCTGCGGTTGAAATTCCGAAAAGAATGAGGAGAACCACAGTCGGCGGACCAAACCAAAAACCTTAAGCCCTTAACACCCCAAACCCTGGCACCCACGCATGGGCTACTCTTTCTGAGCCCAGCCGCAGACCCTCGTACCTTGGCGGGTAGTCGTGCAAGACGGGATGTGCATTGGCTGAAAGATGGAATTCTCTATGGGTGCTACTATGTGCCAACCATACAAAAGGGACACCTGACATGGATTCCCTAGTGCAGATGGGTCTTCCTTCGACTCCATTAGCGCCATGTTTGCTTCAAAGGAGGAATTTTGCATGATCTACAGCAACGATATCTCATCATTGCGCAGCAGGTGTGGTCTTGAAGGCTCCCTGTAGAATCTAGGGTCAGGGTTCTCTCCGCATGCCAATTTCGCCATGTCGATTGGAGTCGTGTAAGGCTTATAAAGTCAGTGCAGCGACGATGTGCCCTACTGGACGTACATGTATATACGTGCATAAGTACATACATCTATCTGCAAGCACGCTACATCTTCTGAGGACCAAGGACCGTTTCTTTGCAGCTGCCCGGGAATTCGGGAGACACATGCAAGACATGTTAGAGGCTTCATTGCTCTGACCAGGGCCCAAAAGGACATGTCATATTTAGACGTTTCTGGTGAAATGCAAGTTTGATTCTGCCGTGGGGTTTGAGCCTTAGGGATATTTGTGGCTGAGCGCAATGAGAGCCAGACACTTGCTCTTGATCAAAGCCGAAGCCCACATCGTCAATATCCGAAGTTCTGAAACCGCTACAGCTTGATAGGCGAAAGAACGGAGCACTCTCGTAGTTGTGTGCGTCTACAAGATCTCCGGCATCTTGTCCTTGACCGGTCTATGGCAGAAGGCTAGATTAGGACGGGTAGGAGCTTTGGATTGAGCCTTTGGTGGCTTCGGGGGCAAAGATTTCATTTTCGAGTTTATAAATCTATGGCTCGGAAATTACTGGCAGCGTTGGGGCAAGGCTCAGGCGTCCGCAGGCATACCAACTTTGACACAACAACTTCTCAAAGTCAGAACCCGGGCGCCTCTGGACCTGGCAAAGTGAATCGACCCTAGGCTCGCCTGGCATCATAACGAAGCAACTTCTGCCTGTAAGACTGTGAGGTACAGGCGACCATTCAAAACCAATTCACGGCAACCCCGAACATCCTCGCGTCATCCTTATCATGAGGGATGCAATGCTGAAAATCGCCATAAGCTTCTTATGCTGAATGCTTACCTCAAGCTTCCATCCAAGGAATCAGGAAGTCTTCCCCGGAGTCTTCCCCTCACCATAAAACATATACATACATATACCTCTCTCCCTCTCTCTCTCGAGCTCTCGGCGAAGATGATCGGCACCCGTCTTTTCACCCCCGAAATACTTTCACCTTTATTTTTGGGACCCCCAAAAGGATACCACTGAGAACCCTGAAGCCTAAACCCTACATACCCCCATATAACCCCAACCCCCCGGTGTCCTTGAAAAAGGTCTCCCACATCATTCCATCCACTGGCCATGTCTATCCAACCTTGGGACCAGGGGAGGTAGTGTTTGGGGGTTGAAGGTTTATGGTTTAAGGTTTAGGGTTTTTAATGGTTGTTTCTTGGTCTGTTTTTTTGGTGTGTGGGTTTAGGATACAGAGTTGAAGGCTTTAGTGGAATATGCCCCCAAATCGCGGGACTAGTTGTCAGGAGGGTGTAAGCTTCAAGAATTTGACAGTATTAGTATGCTTGGAATGCAGCATGGGTGATGGCAGAAAATGTTTGATCCTTTAGTAATGAGTACTTGGACCTTCAAGGCTTTGGAAATGTGTCCGCTTTTGCCCTATGATCGATAGGGAGAGTGCATGCACCGACGAATTGCTGGTCATTCACCCGGCGGAAACCGGCAACCGAACATGGCATCTGGGAAATCTCAAGCATTCCAAACGTGACCTTTGACTACCAGGATGTACTTCATCCGAAGATTCATGTTCTGGAGTGCCGTTTATGCAGCCTGTCCAGTCTTACAACTTGGAGGGTTGGGGAGACTTCGTAAGTGCGTTACTGACCCCTGTAAACCACATAGTACCCCAAGTTATCCCAATTAATCAGCTACTTACTAAGTTGCCCTGACGCTACAAGTGTATGGAAATGCATTTGGGGATCCCCCCATAGGATCCTGAATAGCGACGCCCAGAATCGCAATGCAATTCCACGGGCCCTCGCCGTGTTTGGGGAGTCCGAAAACCCTATACCCTATACATCCCTACATCTTCCTGGGGCACCTTCCTGGGGCACATGATATGGCCCCCTTTGAGAAATCACCCTGTGCGGATGGAGCGCGCTGCCCTCCAAAGCGACGAAGCCATCGAACCACCTGCATCGTCTGAAACCTTGTGCTGGGCCGGAAGTCGTTTAGGATTCACGATATTTGATCCCTGGACCTACACTTACTTGCCAGTAAGCAGCCAGCTCTTTGTTCGGTAGAATTACGTCAAAGGTTCCCTGCCGTAGATTACCCAGGCAGCCCACGAGAGTAGAAGTAGCATGCTTTCGTAAAGAAACATGGAAAGCCACTGCCGAGCTGTCACATGCCCAAGCATTTGCAAGGCGCATCCCGCACCCCAAGTAAGGCCTTGCGCCCTATCCGTCCTTTAGTTTCCAAACAAAAGCTAGTACCCCCAGAAGTTTGTGTGTGCATCTGCATAAAAAATAGGTGCAGTATATGTATACATACGTGTAACCACGGAAGGAAGGTGCCCCCAATGTTCAAAGTATGTGAAAGTATTTTCTCTTGCCAAGCCCCCGGCATGGAGGATCTCTGACAAAAACAATGTGGCAGTTGATGTGGCGGTTTCTCTAAATAGCGGACCCCAACATAGACCCCCAAAAGCTATGGTCCTTATCATAGGGATTCCCAAATGAGTACCCCTTATCTTGGGAAACCCACACATGTGCCAAGTGGCTGTCCCCACGCCTCGTTGAAGGGCACCCAACCTCTCTAGGGCTTAGGTTAAATTAGGACTTCGGTGGGACTCGGGTGCTAAAGGAGTAGGAGCTGAGAAGGCTTTGAAGCAGGTGGAACACGAACGGCTTGGTTGACGCACTTGGGAGGTTCCCTGACCAGATATAAGTGTAATGTAGGGGCAAGCGGGCTTGCAACCAGACTTCATTTTTCTGCTTCTCCACACGCTCTTGGCTGTTTGCCGGCGGCGGCAGCAGTGGCTAGTACTGGAGCTACTAAAAGGAGCTGGGCAGGGCCGATTATGGTAGACTACCGCCTGCATCGTGGCGCAAAGAAAAGTTGCCACGTGAAGAAAAACCTCACATCTCAATCAAAATACTAAACCGAAAATGCACCTGACAGTAAAAATTAGCAATAACTTCCCCACGCCCCAGAGCAAGAGCACTGCAAAGAATACTGTCCCTTTGCAAGAGGGTTTTGTTGGGGGTCCATGCTGGCCTAGGGGTATCCACCCCCCAAAATTCGTACCCCTTTACCCACCCTATCTATAATAGCCTGCAGGAACTGGGCTCCACGTTTGTGTGGGGCAAGGCCGTAAATCCCTCCGAGCCAGTGTCCCCCGAATTGACTGGTCAGAAAGATGGCTTGTTTTTGGGCACGCCTAAATATTCTGGGCCACGATATTACTAGCGACTTCAAAATGGGGGCAACACACTATCGACAATCTATGACCTGAAAGCGAAATCAGACCATGAACTAACTATAAAGTTAAGCTCGTATTTTCTGACCCCGAAGATTTGAATCCTGTGCCTGACATCGCCTACGCGTTGTTTAGCCCGTGTAAGACAAGGTGCAAACGATGCAGCCGAAACTACGAAGCCAGCGCGTCAAACCCTGCAGCTCCTCTGAATGAGTGAAGATGGCGTTCTGTTATGCTTTGCTTGCGCAATCCAGCAACTGCTGATTTTGCACTCAGACTTGCAACGCCCCCGGCCAGGTAACAGAGACGGAGTCTGTCAACCTGGACAGCATTTCAACACAGGCCCGCGGAGCAACATGGCCTCCGACATTGTGACATGTTGCTACCAGACCAGGGAGCTAATGGCTGGATGTTGGGTGCTAATCATCCGCGCTGCCACACATAAGTTGAACTATCAAATCATCTCCGAAATATTATGCTAATAGTGCTGTCAGGTCCTGGAGGCCTGATGTCCCGGAAACTAAACACCTTAGTGCTAAGTACAACCAAAGCGCCAAGGATCGAATAGTTCGGCCCTTGACACTTTCCACCGTTTGTCCTAAATCTGACCCTGAACCCTGACAGCTTGAGCAAGCCTAAACCCTAATTCCTCCTCCCTGCGTGTCCTTCCAGAAATTTGCAGCGGATTCCTCCGTTCTTTGGATCTCGTCCAGCTGCAATGGCTCCACTTGCCCTTGCCTCGAGGCACGTGTTGGCGTGATTGAGGTCTGGGCTTTGCATTGTACTGGGCTACCTCCTGATAACTACGCGCCTGAGTCCAGGCTTTTGCTTCAGACCTTCGGGGCTGTGGTGGGGATATGACTGGATGCGCGCCCCTCTAAACTTGAATGATTGTCATTCCTCCGCCCTAAACCCTAAACCCCAACCGTCTAGGCTCGGAACCAGAAGCTACTGCGCAGACTGAAATTCTCCGCACCTTGCTCGTCCAATGGGCGGATCTTGGTAATCCAAGACCCAAATTGAGACTATAAGAATTTTGGAGGTTTGGGGGTCACCAAAATCCAATTGCCCGTTGTTATCCATGAGTATTCATCATTTACTTGGAGAGTCAGGCGGACTTAGTAACTGGGTTATAAAAGAGATAATTAGGGTTATTATATGATTGATAGGGTTTTTTCGCCTATTTACTAAGTCCCCCTGACCTCCAAGAAATGACATCATCCCTAAGCTCCTCCATGGCGAGTCAAATGAATTCTGGCTTGTCTTCAGGGTACATCTGTGTCTCCTAAAGAAGGCACCTGGAACCCTGGCTGAAACAATAACTTTAGCTGGTTCTTGCCATTATTTATATTGTGAGGATTACTGCTGTTATAAGTAAGAGAACTTGAAATTGATCTTTCGGGGAACTTCCAGAAAAGTTCTGTCATAGAAACGGCTCAGTTGCCGAGAATATTGACGACTGGGCTCCAGGTCGTCCTAGTATACCTTATAGCTAGATATAATTAGATATACATACAAACGCTACTAGATCTGTCCTTCTTCCTACAATTACATATTTGCCTTTCAAGCTCTCGCAAGCGTACGATAGATACCAATTCCACATGTCTTGTCCGTGCTGGCGTGCCCGCCCAACCTAGGATGTTAGTTAGGCTTCTGCGACCGAGCTACCGACCCAAAAACCCTGACTGAACTGGAAAGCCCTAGGGATCACAGTTTATTCTGGTACTTAGGCTGCTGGGAGCCCCCGAGCACTGAACCCTGAAGCCTAATCCCTGAACCCTATGGCCATAAATTCTGACCCGATGTCGGGGGATAGGAAAAAGAGCTGCCGAAGGCTGGAAGGGTTTTTGGCAGCTTTCTGCCAATTTTCAGGTTAGGAAGATTCACCTTCTAGGCAGCTCTTACCTACCCTATTTTGTTTGATTTTCAAATCAATGAAAGTCATATTTTCTGAGCAAAGGCCCTCCCCATTCCAGTCCGTGAACCGCAGGGTTTAGGGTTTACCCTAACCCCCAAGCCCGAATTCCTACACCCTTTCTCCGCTTTGAACCCTGAAGCCTGGCACCATAAACCCTAAAACTTTATAGCCCCCCTTAAGTAGATAGAACGTGGGTTTGGGATGGTCTGGGTATATGATGATAAGGTCCCCACATACCCCATATTCGATCTACTTAAGGGGGACTATAACTCCCTGGGACCAAGGTACTGCTCCAAAGTCCCACGGGCCGCATCCCAGATAGGCAATGCTCGGCCATCTCCAGCAGGGAAGTCCTGCGGCCAATCTATCTGCCAAGGAGGCTAGAGGGGTTCTATACAGAGACGAGAGAAAGAGAGAGAGAGAGAGAGATATATATATATATACACATAAAAAGTGTATATATATATATAGAGAGAGCAATATACTTAGGGATCAGGATTTCCAGAATTTAGGGCCTCTAGGAGTATAGCGTATTTGAGCTATTTGGGTCCTGATATGTTTAGAAACCACCTAAACTACTCTCCGCGCTACCAACAACCCTCCCACTCCCGTAATAATAGGTATTTCCCCTTCATATGTTGGCACTATATCGGTGTGATATTTTTTCAGTGGGGTGGGGAGGTGGTTGTTCTTCGGGGAGTGGATTAACATTGAATCCCCTTCCTAGGGCTCTTCATGAAGTGAAGTTTCCATGCATTTATATGTATGTATGTATGTATGTATGCATACATACATACATACATATATACATACACACACACACAGAGACAGACAGACAGACAGACAGACAGACAGACAGACAGACATACATACATACATACATATGGATATCGAAAGGGCGTCAAAGGCTTTGGGTTTAGGTCTAGGTTTCGGTCAGATATCCCCCCCGACGTAATATGGAATTCCCCAAGCCTGGTGCATATGACGATAATCGATTTGGTGCCTTCTGGAATTTCCTGTAGTCTCGGGGGAGGGTACAAAAGCCTGGTATTGCACAACAACGCCAAACTTGGGTAAGCCACTACTGCCTACAGAACAAGCATGACGATTTCAGAGCCAACTTGTGAGACATTGTTACCATCCCTTTTTGGGGATGACTAGTGTTTAATTAGTAGGGCTCCCTGGCTAGTTCAAAAAGAAAACCCTGAACCTTGGAGCCTACGATCCTAAAGCCCCTTCTGCAATTTACATGTCGCTCCAACTTAGGGAAGGGAAGGGCACTTGGAGGGTCAGGGAGACTTAGTAAGTGGCTTAATAACCCCTATAACCCACATAGTAACCCTAGTTATCCCCTTTATTCACCCACTTACAAAGTCTCCCTAAGCCCTAAACCCTATATAACCCCAATATAGTAGTTTCCATTTTCTTTTCCATTATCCCCATATGACCACCCACTTACTAAGTCCCCCTGACCCTCCAAGCAAGCTCCCCTTCTGTCCTGCCACACCAGCAAACCCTGGCCAGAGCTTGAGGTTTAGGGTTTAGGGTTTAGGGATAAGATCATGAAGTTGCTATGGTACCCCCAGCATATGGGCCTCCAAAAAGTGGCCTTGTTAAGGCTTGTCAAGCCTTCTTACTTTGGGGGCGGGGGTGCATATTACGGGACCCCGGCAGTCGTGAAAGAATGGGATGTGGGGGTGGAAGAGCTTCCGAGAAAAGGCGCTGTGAGTTCTATGGATTTGTGCTATAAAGGCCTTGTTGGGTTTTAGGACAGGACTTGCAAGGGGTGTGATCTTTGTTTGCAGGGTCGGCTACGCATGAGGTTTGGCTTGATGTTCCAGCCTCACTTGGAAACTTGGGGAGCTTGTATTCATCACCCTTTGGAAGTCTGATAACGTATTCAAGATTGGGCCGTGGGAAGAAGCGAGACCTTGGAATAGGGGAATAACCTGGGTAGGAAGCGATTTGGGTCACCACAGCATACCGCAAACTAATATTTGTGGTCCGCTAGGGGTGAATTAGCATATACCAGCATGACTGCCCTGTAACCAATGTAACCAGTTCAGGATAATCTACACGCGGCTTCTCCTCAAAGAGTTTACTTGTCCTGTGTGCCTCCTGATCGCAGAAGTAGTAGAACATGCCGGGTAAAACCTTGGCGTCAGGTCTTGCAGGAGCTTTGGCTGAGGCTAACCAGGCATGTCGCATTCTCCGGCTTGGGGCAGCTAGGCAGCATGAAGCAAGATTGCCAAGATGGTGACATGTCCAGGCTTCCGAACTTCCCATCACAGCTGGTGAGCTACACTGTTGAATCTATCTTTAGACGCTTCATACTGTGAGACCATCCGTCATCAATGTACCCGGCTCCCTTAGCTCGAATCATCACAGCGGCGGCAGCGTGAACCCGAACCATGTTGAAGCCGCTGCTCTTGATAAGTCGCAAGTCCTAGCACAAACGTAGCCACATTGTTTCAGGTTTGGGGTTGATTGAGGGCTTCCCGGAAAGCTGCTAAAACATCTGGGGATCTCCATATTCGGGTCATCCAACATTCCTTCTCCCAAAAGCAGCCCTTTCGCTGTCCCGTTCGTGGGCTTTCGCCCGCATCATTTTCTCAAGATTTGCAACAAACCTCATCCAAATCCTATTTACAAGTCCTGCCCAATTGTCACGCTATTGGTCATGCTATGTACGCTACAAGAGAGGTTGTTGAAAGTAGCTTTTGAACCTTTCACGAACATTTCGCCGCAATTTCGCCCGCAGTGTTTTTGCACCATGCGTCCCCGTGCTGTTACCGTGTTTAAACATGGGTTTTCGGCTAATCCGCACATATGCATGGTAGCACTGGCTCTAACCGGAGTTTCCCAACACACGTAAACTCGACGGTGCAAAAAAATGAAAGTTCAGGGCTCCTTAACATGGTCTGCATCGCGGCTCGAAGTTCTGTACATCCAAGAGCGTCAAATGAAAAACACATGAGCTACACAAATCACCCGCAGGAAATGATGATATTATTACTATTCTTATTACTACTGTTGATATATTTTGCTATTAATATTATTATGACCATTACTTAATACTATTAACATTACTACTACTAGTATCAATACTGATACTATATAACCATAAGAATCTTTGAGACAGGGGGGTCTCCTGTGACACTGTTGATCCCGAAAATGCTGTCACCTGGCCCTCTGGATCCCCCGGCACTAAACAAGGAAGCCTTACACTCCCCCAAACTAAGATGGAAACCCATATAGCCACCCTTTAAAGGGACTGTAGTCTTTATAGGGCCCTTTCTGGGTTTCCATGTTGGTTTCCGGGAGGATAACTCCAAGCCAACCCTTTCCCCAAGCCCTGAAGACTACTGACTACTCCAAATTCAAGATTTGTTGCAGGTTACTCTCCCGCGCATCAAGGTCAACCCCAAAACCCCCCAAAAAAACAAATAACAACTGCTTTGAACTAGCTTGTTTTCGGGGTTCCATGCTTGCTGGGATGGGCTTGGGTACTCCCAGCTGTCACTGAACACCCAGAAGAAGTAGCTCCACCCAGACTAGCTTGCAACCTTTTTGGGGCAAGGTTAGCCGCGTCGAGTAAAGCATCTTTACACCTGCAACCCTGAGATTCCGGAAACTCAAGCAAAGGAGCTTTGCATGACACTTGAAAATTGCTTGTGCACGCATCCCATCCTGGCTTGGGCCCTAAAATCCTTAGAAAAATCTTCGTATATAGGGTCCCAAATTAAAGCCATTAGGATAAATGTTAAGTTTCCCATGCGCCTACCCAACACCTACGTTGAATGACTATGTGGCAGTTCTCAAGGCTACATGTAGAGTCACCCTCTCGATCGCCAAAATGTAAGACTGCAAAAAGGTTCTAGTTTGTAGAGACCAAGCAGAGTGGGATCCTCCAACATCGCCGTCTCACTGGCTGGGGTGATGAGAGACTCGGGCCAGTAGGCTTGGTAGAGGACCTGAGTGGCGGTGGGGTGATTCGGGTATCAGGTTTAGAGTTCGTCCTTGGGGTTTACACAGTTCGGATTCGAGGATTGGCGTTTAGTAGTTGTATTGCGCAGGACCAAAAATGTCCTAGCCATTTGGAGGAATACTGCGCTCGACACGTTCTGGAAGGTTAGCAGTGTCTGTGGACCTGCAATACGGGAAGCACCGCACCCGGACATGATCTAGAGCTGCCTCACAGCTTGTCCCTGAAAGTTGCTGAGCTGAAGTTCATGGGGCCCAGCGAATTTTAGTGGACTTGGGCCCGTAGCTCGAAGCCATTTGCAGGGTACCCCACTTAGGTCTTTGTGGGCTTAGGTTCAGCTGGGCTCCTGTTTTGGGCAAAGGATTTCGCCCTTTTCCTGCACCCTAAAACCCTGAACACTCAAAACCTACCTGTAACTTCAACTGCCTACAGTCAGCAACTGCCCCCGGATTCGTTCTCAACACTATAGGTAACTCCTGCCTCCTTGCCCAGAGCTTTGAGACAAGCAGCTCCACTCTGCAATATCGCTTCTCCGTTCAACAGCAGGGCCACCTCCCCTTTGGGTCCTCTTTATAGGCAAAAGGTTTTTGGAATTCAGGTTTAGGGTTTTGCGATTCGGGTTTAAGGCTTAAATCACCTTTCAAAAAGGGATCCTTTTGCAGCTTTTAGGAGCCGACATATGTCGAGTAGGATTTTGGGACACAATGTTGTATGAAGGTATAAAGGCTCTTGGTAAATGATTCGAGTTCTAAACTCTAGACTATATGGTAGCTTCCCAAAATAAGGGGACCCTAATGTAGACCCTAATATACTATAATCTTTATCATGAGGACCGTTACTGGTACCCCTAATTTTGGGAACCCCCCATAGAAAGAAGCCCACTACCCAAAACAAAGATCAGAGGAAGGGTTCCTTGTCTTTGGATCCTACTGAGTTGGGTGTTGAGAGTTTGGTGCACCTCAGTCTGGGGTGTTCAGGTGTTTTCCGGTGGTTAGCCTAAAACACCTGGAAGTTGAGGACCCTGGGCTTAGGCCTTGGGGACTTCGATGTGGGAGCTTGCACTTAACTCATTACGTCTGTGACATTGGTTGCAAGACTGCAAGAGCTGCAAACTCCTCAACATTAAGCCCGCTTCAGTTTCGGGTGCTCAAGACCCAGGAGGACTGGAATCCGCAGAATAGAAACCATGCGAGCCACAGCCTAAACGCCTAGTGTCCCCCTTATAATATCCATAAGAGTCCCCTATATATCCCCTAATATAACCCCCTTTAAGGAGTTCGAAGCCCTAAACCCTAAACCTTCCCCATAGAATACCCTATATAACCACCCCTGAAGGAGTTTAGAGTCATATTGGGCGGTGTTACAATCTTAAGGGCTCCGTGAGCATGCCTCGAACAGAACCTTGCCTCCTTGGGGCCCAGATTTTAGCAGCCTCAACCCGAAACCTTATCTGTCGCTACAAAACCGAGAACATCAACGTTGATGTTGATGTTCAGGAACCGGACCCCTCACCTCCCTATGTAGCCCCCATTATACAAATCCCTGAAATAGGGGATATATTGGGGTTATATGGGGCTTATAGGGGATGTATAGGGCTCATATAGGGGTTATAGCAGCGGTTATATAGGGGTCCTTGACTGGGAGCAGCAGTCTTTGAGAGGGAGCGCAAAGCGAAGGTGAGCTCCACGGTGTCCTTTTCTCATCCACTCTGCTAAAAGAATGCACTCTTTCAAGGCTATACAAGGGATGGTATAGGGAGGTACAAGGATACCAGGAAATGTGCGGGGTTTAGGCTTTCCAAAACAAAGTACTTTGTTTTTTTTGGGAGGGGTCCCTTGCTTGGGATAATAATATTTCGGACGTCTAAAGGAAACGGAAACTCATCGAACATACCCACATAGGACCCTAAACCCTAAACCCCGGGATGCCGAACTCGGCATACGATGGTCCACTCCCACACTGCTTTTAAGCAGCAGTAAGTCAGGCATCAAGAGACATCTTTGAATGTAATGAGGATTAACTAGAGCTCCACGGGCCCAGCATTTACACCCGGGATCCCATCATATGTGCATATGAGCTACAGTCTAAACTCCTAGTATCCCCCTTATTAACCCCTGTAATACTCCCTTGTAGAATCTCCGAGATATCCCCATTTAAGGAGATTAGACCCTGAACCCTGAACCCTGCAATACTCCCCTACATAATCCCCTTTCAGGGGTTGAGGCTGTAGTGCACATGGCAGGAATTAAGGATTTTGGCCTGGCGTGGAGAATGTGTAGGGTGTAGGGTTCAAGAGTAAGGGGTTAGGAGCTAGAGTTTAGGTTTAGGGGTTAGGAGTTTAGGATTCTTGAGAGTGCAAGGTACAGGATTGAGGCAGGAGGGTGTGAGGGATGGATTGAACAACAAAGGCCAAGCTCGCTCTTGTGAGACTCGAAAGGTCCTGTGGGGAAGTTATGCAGGATTCCTGTAGGTCTATGAGGAAAGTATTCAAGGGGAAAATGATTTTGCCTGATGGCTATTTTGGGAACAGAAATGTTGATCCACTGTCATGTGCTGCCAAAGCTTCACCACAGGCTCGTCGAAGGGCAGAGCATACGGAGAGCTTCGCCACATGCAATCTAGCATGGTGAGGGTGTGGCAAGGGCTGAAAGAAAGAGCAGCTAGGCATAGGATGCAGGGTTGAGGCCTAGGACATCATCTGGCATCCCCATACGTCTGGCCATTTATGGGATAAACGCCAATTTGAGCGCTTCGGAATCGCCAACTCTGTCAAAAAGCTCCATGCTGCCTTGGCACTAGGGCCTATGCGGCCAGTAGAACAGGAACGCTGGGCTCTTAACCCAATTTTCTGTAGGGTCCTCTCTGGGGATCCCATTCAACTGTCAGAGCAACCAGGACAAACACCAAAGGGCCAAAGCATTAAGAAGCTTGCAAGCATTTAGATAGCCAAGCAACGTGGGCTTCATAGGACTCCAAAGCTCCAACGGCGCCTTCGCGGAGATCTTGGCTTCGTGGACACTGTTGCCTTGCGCTAGGAGGCATTTTCATATAATTAGGGTCAAAGGTTTCAGGTGCAGGGCTGAGTTGAGGGTTTGGTGCGAGAACGTGTCTAGCTGCCAGGGCAAAAGGGGTACGCACAAGTCTAGAACAGCTCGCTGCTACTTAGGGGCTCAAAGTAAGTGTCAATCTACAGGGTGAAGGGAACTGGTTACTGGACGCGCGGTCCATGTCCTCTGCCAACGTGCTTTGCGGGTGTCGTGGACGTGGAGCGTGCACACAACTGGGGGTCACGATCATGATCTCACCACATTCCAGTTCGTGTGCCCATTGCGAATTGCAGAACTGTCGTTGCTTTTAGCACGTCGATGGCTTGCAGTCGCTCTCTGGAAGTCATTTTTGCTTGGTTTAGGAACTGAATGCCCTCAGGGAGGTCTTACAGAGAAAGGGGTTCTGCTGGAGTGCTCTTAGAATGGTCTTGGGGCACTTTTAGAACAATCCATATGCCTCCCACACCGCCTTTTTCTGAACAATTGAAGCAGAGATTCAACTTGAATGTCCGGAAGGCTCACTTCGACATCACCTTCTATGCAGCTTTTGCTAGATGATTGCATGCAACCCCCTACCCAATGGCATTGAGACCTGGTGGGCTACTTGGACGGTAGTAAGTGTAAGTAATTTCATAACGCCTATAAATCATATAGCAACCCTATAGTTCTACCCCTTATTAACCTACTTACTACGTCCCCCTGACCCTCCAAGTAGGATTGGAAAATTGAGGCTGAAAAGGCTTGGACGGCTTGGCATGGTCGGTGTCGATAGGGCTGAGGGTGTTCATGCGATTCAGGCTTTAGGACTTGGTGGCTTCCGAACGCTTTAGGGGCTCCTGTGTGCGAGCCGCTTTCATAAGAACTACCCGAAAATATCGGGGACTACATTGGGTCGCCTATTTCTGGAAACCTCGATCTAGAATCTGGGATTGGACTTTGGGAGTGGAAGCCTAGGATCTTGCAAGGCCATCATGGATACCCCCTCCAGTTGGTTCAGACTGTGTCCTGAAGCTTTCCATGCAGCAACCGCGAAAGCCGTTACATCGACTCTGCAAAAGCCTCCTGCAAGCAAAAATCATTCTGCACCTGCATCTTCCCTTCGCTGACTTTATCACGCTACCAAGAAAACAGCCTCTTTTTTGGGGGGAATATAAAGAAGCCCCATGCGCCCAAAGGAGTATACAAAGTCCATGACTTGGACATGGTACTGTCGAGGCTTTGGGCCTCCTACCACTCCCCATGGGTCTCCAACTCGCGAAGGCTAGGCCGTAAGACGTGGAAGGAAGTACTTCAATGCCGTCCGCCGAAGAGTTGAACCCCTCACCTCTGTCAAAAGATATCGCCAATGTGGTATCATCATAGAACATGGGGAATATGTAGGGACTTGAGCAGAACAAAACACTTCCTTCATGTCGGAGAGGAAAGGAACCTGGTGCTGAATCTGGAGGAGCGCATGGGTACGTGGGGGCGCGCGGGTCATGACTAAAGGTGCGGGCCGCTTTGCATCAGTAATTCAAGACCCAAGGCAGACTTTATGTGAAGATTTGAACGAAAATGCAATTAAGAAGCCCCACTGAGTATAAGTTTTTGGATTGCTTAGAAATCCGCCCGTGTATGAGCTGGCTTGTACACAGCCCAAAGACCTACACCCGAACCGCTGAAAAAAAAAAGCATCTATCCTGGCCAAAAGCTTGTCGCAAAACAAATGGAGTTGTAACATCACAGGACCATTGGGCTCAAAAGCGGCACGAACACGATTGTCCCTGACCCAAATTTCGGAACAAAGGATGCCTTCTCCTTGGGCTATAAGTTCACCTGCGAAATTAGGGAGGCATTGTGTGGTTACGGCTAGCGTCATGGCTGTCATGAACATCAGCAGGCGACAATGTAGATGTAAACAAATAGTAGCTGTGGACATGCGGTGATAGAAAGTATGAGAGCAGACCCGCAATGTTGATCTGGAAGCATGCTTGCCTGATGCATGCATGCTGAGTTCTCCACGCTAACCATGCAATATGGTTTTCATATGCGAATAAAGATCAGATCCAAACAGACGTGCCCGTGGCTACACACACCAATGTTCAGAGGAGAATGTGTAAGCACTCCCCAGGCATGATTTCTAAGACGCACCTACTTCAGTAGCGTTGGGTTTAGGAAGACGGGTCGCAAACCCACACATACAAAGTTTCGACCTCAGAGTCCATAAACAAGGAAACAGTCTGGCACGAAACTGCAAACACCATAAATGACTTGGGCACAACAAGAATCAGCTGAAACCTGGTTGAGAGCTTGACGAAGCAGAAGTACATAGGCAAATCAATAAGTAAGTAGTTATAGGTAGGTAATTAAGCAAGAACCAAAAAACAAACAAGCAAGCAAGCAAGCAAACACAACTGCAAAGACACAAAGGACAACAACTTAGACGAGTACCGTGTTTAAACAAACCCCAGAGGAGGATACAATCATACTCTACATTGGGCGCCGTAGTAGCCCCTTAAAATTACTGCATCACCCCGTACAATCCCAGATAACCACCGTCTCCATTTCATTTTCCATCTGGTTGTCCATTGGCTCCTCTACTATCGGGGAAAGATCCCTAAGCCCTACATATCCCCATGATCCTCTATACTTCTAGAAGCGCCACCCCCCCCTTACAGGAACCCCACCTGAATCTCCTCAAAGACTACTAGCTGCCAAATTCTCTGCCCGTCAGTATCACAGGTCTACGCATCCCTCCAAAACTCCGAGGGTTTAGGGTCAGCCAGAAAGCTCTTTCAGGGTTACCAAAAGCTTCTATGCGATTCCGATCTGCTAGGATTAGAATATTCTACTAGAAAAAGCAACTACACATAAACTTCCGGGTAACTAGGTGACTTATAGGAGCTCTGGGCTTATGATAACCAATAAAAGGGATGTCCACTCCACAAAATATTGGAGATGTAGAGGGATTGCCTCCGCCTGTGAATTTCCCTTGATTGAAATCGCTTACCCCCTAGCAACAAAACTTGATTAGGCAATCAGGAAAATTCTTGCAAACCTACAATGGTGTCATGTTGGGAACATTGAAAGTCAGAGGGGTGAAGTTCTGGCTGTGTTAATCACCTCCCCCTAGTATGTAAGCCCCTGCACCCCCTCCCTATAACATCAAATAATCCAAATGCGGTATACTATAACACATTCGGAGTAGTTGATATTGGGAGGTGGGGGTGGTAATATTCAAACTCTAGTGGTGTGATTTTGCTGCTTCAAGCCCCTGAGAGGCCCCAGGCCTTTTAGAGGCTGCTGGGAGGGCCTTTCTCGGGACCCCTCACTTCAACAACTGGGAATTTGGATCTGGGAACCTTGAATTGAGAGGAAGCTCAGAAAAAGCGGCAACTGGGAGCGCTTTCACGCTTTCAATCAAAGCTGCTGCAGAACATGGCCTTCTTTGCGACCCCTCAATACCAGGGTCCCGAGAACCGGCGTACAATACTAAGGTGCATGAAAACTTAGGATTTAGGGGACGCGCGCGGGTGGCGAATCGGAGGAAGAAAAATGGGTACACATGCTGAATGAAAAGGGATTCTTGGAGCGCATTGGGATACCAAACGTATGAAATATGGGGAGCCTGCTAATTGTTTGGATTAGCGATGCCGAGCCCCAACCCCGAAACCACGGTCTCTATCTCACTTTAGACAGTGATTCTGGACCCACCCTAATGATTTGAAACCCTGTTAGGTCCACGTAAGGGCAACCTGACTTCTTGGATACTATGGCTTAGGCTTCAGGGTAAGGATTTAGGGTTCGCCGCCTGAAGGCTCCTGGAAGCCTCTAAGGTTGCCGAGCCTGTTGGGGGCCCCCCCTTTTGGGGCCTTGGGCGTCATTTTCAGGTGCAATAACCAAAGCCACCAAATCTGACTTAGGATTGGGGTCCAGCTGGGCTGGCTACCTTCTCTACAGTCCTTTTAGAGCCCAGCAAACCCTTGTCGAGTGGTGCTGTAACCAAAACCGCGTGATTTTCCTGGCTTTGGCTGCTCCCAGCACGAACTAGCACACCCTGAGCCCCCACTGGCTTAAAGGCTGTTGGGAATTTTCTGAAGTGGCGCAGGCAGGTGGCAAGCGAAGGAAACAAGCGGGTAAAAATGTTAAGTGAAAAGGGATTCTGGGAGGGTGGGGTGCTACCAAATACATATAATGATGAAAGAAGCCTTGCTAGTTTCCAGCTCTAGCTAATCGTGAACCCCAAGCCCTGAACCCTATTCGCCCCGGAAGCTTCTGAGCTGAGGCCTCGGAGATAGAGAGCCACACGCAGGCGCGTTGCGATCTCGCAAGGTCCTGGAAGCTGAGGTCAGTTTGGGGTTTTATGGTTTGGGACTTAAGGGTTTCAAGAGATTAGGGTATAGACTTAAGTGTTCATAGGGTTTAGGGCCTAGGGAGTTATAGGGTTTAGGGTCATGGTGTAGGATTCAGGGTGTATGGTCTTCAGGTCAAGGGTCTGCAAAACCGGGCGTATGGGATGTAGAGAGTGTGTGATCCTAACATAGCCTGATGACGAAGGTGATATTGAAAGTGTGTGAGGCTTTCGATTCAGGATGTTAGAGGAATTGTCCTTTGCCTTGGTGTGTCATCTAGGGGCCTGTAGAATTGGATTGGCGCAAGTTCTCAGGTAGTCAGAGCCAAAAGACTTGATGTCAAGGGGGTGGTGGATACTTAGGGTTTAGTTTAAGGTGAGAATTTATACATGAGCTTTGGAATACATGTAGTCCACGGAAAAATGGTTGACAGTTTATTGGTACCCGATGCATTTGTCGGTATCCGCGGCAACGCCGACAGCCAATGGTAACTTAGAGCCTGCAAAAAGTGTAGTCTGAAATGCTGCAGAAACATAGGGAATGCGCAGTGACCCGGTCCTGGATCAAATAGGTCCACCTGGCCCGAGGGTGACTTAGACTGATTTTGGTGCTATCAAATCTTCTCCCAAGCTCTTTCAGTTGAGGGAGGCGACCTCTTGCGAGTTTACTTGGTGCAAGATTGCTTGTCCGGTTCTACGTATTGCCGGCTTGTAAGGGCATTTGTACTTGCCAAGCTCTTTCCAATGCTGTCTGAGAATCCATAGTACTCAGAAGCAAAAGAAAATATGACCCGTAATTACCTTTGATAAGATGACGGAGAAGATTAACGTAAAGTACATTTGAACGCCTAGATGTCGCTAAGCACTCGTAGTCTTACGGCTGCACGTACCCAAATCCGCGGGCTGCGATGATGAAGTAAGGCAGTGGCGACCCCAAGCAGTAAGATCCAACTCAGAGAAGCTGTGAGAAGCCCCCACTCAAACCCTAAACCTTGGGTACTGCCCTCACCCCGTGACAGTCCATATTAGGGGTAATTTTGAGGGCTACATATAAAACCATACTATGAATATTATCCAACACTTGCAAAGTGGGGGCAGCACAAAACCTAAACCCTTTTCCCAAACCCGAAGCTCTAAACTCCTTCCTAAATCCTGAGTCGCAAATCCTAGACCCGGTGGGCGTTTGTGTGCATATTTATATAAGCCCAAACCTTTTATATCCCGTGACCATGGGTCCTACCCCCTTAGAGTAACTGTCCTTAAAAGGGATTTTAAGATTCCATGTTAACTCCTACAAAGGGGGAATGACCCAACCCATACCCCCTTAAAAGGGACTTGAGAACCGGCCAGGCCTCAAACCTGACTTGATCTGCATCCTTGGCATCGGCTGGCGGAAGGAAAGGCATACATCGGGGGGGAGGGGTTCTAAGTTCAGGGTTTAGGGTTTTGGGATATTACTCATAATGGAGATAATGGAGAACCAAGTGACAAGCTACCACATCTGAGGTGACTCGAACCTCCCCGTAATGACTACAAGCGATGATGGCAACCATGCTGGGTCCTAGTGTGTTCTTGCTAGACTACTAATCGCTTCCCACGAATATTAAACCCCCCACCCCCTTAATATGTCCCTATAAACCCGAAAGCAGTTTTAAAATAGGGAGAGAACTAAGGTTTGGGTTTCAAAAAAAGAGACTCTATTCTATGGGGTTTTGGGTTCAAGGTTTACGGCGAAGCGGCTTGTATAGGGGTTAGGGTGAAGAGCACGAAGGCTTCGGCTGGCAGAGGAGGGGGGGAGGGGGAAGAGGTCTGGCAGAGTCTAGGGCCAGTTTCGGGCTTACCTTTGTACAAGGATCTGAGTCATGAGCAGTATGTTTGTATAGCAGGCAGAGCCTGCCCACAGGAGAGGCTCTAGAAGAAGGGGTTCCGCCGACCCCAAAGCAAGAATCCATCTCGCACGGCTTAAAGAACTCATCTTTCCCAAGGCTGCTTTTGAAGGAAAGTCTTCCTGCGGGCACCGGAGTTTTCGGTGACGCTCAGTTCTTGCCCAAGTCCGGGCATTAGAGTGGTCAAGGATAACTGCAGAAGCAGCACTTGGTTCCAGAACGTAAAAGCCCAAAACACACTAAACTCGACATGGTTCCACATGTTGGGATATCATAGCAAAAGCTGTTCTTGTATATGCCTTATTAGGCTTTAGTACAAAACATGTATACTTTGGGGGCCGAGTACCAAGACCATGTTGGGAACTCCTCTTTGAAGCGAGCCCTACTGCACCAGAAAAGACCAAGCACAAAACACAAAAGTAAACACCAGACAACCATCTCGCCTGGAAACCCGGGGGGGAGCGGGTTCTCAAAATTGGAGGGGTCTCTATTCGGATCCTCTTGATTATGGAAACCACCCATCACCACAACCTCTAGTGCTCAGCAGCGCACGGGCGTGCGAATTTATGATGTGAGGTTTAACCCTATCTAAACCCCGAATCCTGAACCCTATACCTTAAACTTAAACCGTTAAAGCTTAAGGTGTAGCATTCCAAAGGCATTTTTGAGCTGAGCAGCGAACAGTTCGGCAGAGGCAGAGGAGATGAGACCTTGGCTCCCTCCTTCCCTGCACTAATGGGGCTTAGGGATTAGGGTTGATTTAGGGCTTCGGATATAAGAGGGACTCCTCCCCCCGAAGATCTGGGAAATTCACATGGTCTCTGACGGAGCATCAGGGATCCCAAGATTGGCATTCAACGGATGCACGAACTCAAAACCAAAGGCTGAAACGCAGTTTCGGGCTTGGATGTCGGGGTTTAGTTTTGAGCTTGTGGGCTGAAGACTTAAGGCAAATTGAAGCCTGTACCCTGAAGCACAAGCCTAAGGCATCAGGCTGGAATGTAGGGTTTAGATTCAAGGTGTAGGATTTAAGGTCTAGGTCATCCCAAAGGGAAACATCTTCATAGGCCACTGCAAAAACGTGTAGGTCCCCAAGGCAGCTCAGCTGAGCCAAAACCAGTAAGGAAGCCCACCGTGCTAGAAAGGCCCTAGTCACCCAGCTAGAAATTATTCGCCAAGGCCCTGCGGTATCCATCTAGCATCTAGCTTGGGCCCGCCTTACCTACCACGCCACATGGAGCACCCTAAACCCTAAAGAATGGGATCCCGGGCCCATCACCAGAATGATGATGTTCACACTAAACCCTGAAAACTCTAAACTCTAACCCCTAAATACAATTCTCGAAACCCTAAAAACTCTAAAGCCTAAAAGGATACAACTCTAGGCCGAGGCTCCTGCAAAAAAACATTAGCTAGTTTCCTCAAATAAGGGGACGCCAGCATATACCCCAATATAAGCCCCTTCCCCTCGTCATATTAAAACCACACTAATATGAAATACTCCCCGGTATTGTATAATATAATATATCGGGAGTTTTTAATATTAGGGGGTGGAGGGGGAAATTGGGGGGGGGGGGTAGGGAAACTATGATCCTTATTATGGGGACCCCCAGAATTGGTACCCCTGATTCTAGGAAACCACCATTAATTACTGAATACAGATCCAGGGACAGCCTTGGGGCGCCTCCTGGTGCGAAGTATAGACCATCTTCAGGTTATGTTCGTTTCTAAGGTCTCAGAGCGCCTTAGAAAATTGAAGATGTGGAGTCTATGCTGTAGGGCTTCCGGGTCAAGATGCGATGGCTTGGGCTTTGAAGTGTCAGTTTTCAAGTCTGTGGCTCGGGTTTGAGCGGCGCCGCCAGGTCAGCGATAACCTCTGACATCATTTTCATTTCTGGGCTATTTCAAGTACCCTATACCAGAATTTTTCCAGGAGTCTAGGACCGTAATATTGGTATCTAGCCTTCGACAGTAGGGACAACACAAGGTTTCTGAGTCCAACCGCGCATTGCAAATATGGTTCTAAAAAATATTTCAGGGTCTAGGTGCCAATGTAGACTATTGGGCTCACAACGAGACGCCTACAACTCCCATATAAAACTTTAAGGTTTGGTTAGGTGGCCCGCCAGAGTTAAGGGCTTGGAGCCTCAGAGCCGGCAAGACCCATTGGGCAGACCTGAAATCCTCAAAGTACCCGGATTAAGACACCATCCAGAGGAACCCAGAAACTTTTTGGAAAAAGACATGAAGATCCGCTATGAGTGAATGAGGGAGATTACACAGAGATCCTTCCAGAGCCCCCAGTGCATGAACCCATATGGCAGGACTGCGCCTTTCTGAACCTGTGATGTAGTCCTTTGCTTTCTTGGTTAGGCATTATTGCATTCATCGGAACAAAAGAAAATTCTATAGGGGCCTTCAAGCAAACCCAACTTGAGAAAACCCTGAACCTGAACCCCAGAACCCTAAATCGCTTGAAGTCCTTGTATGGAAACAGGAATCCCTGGGCCTTAAACCGGACTTACTCGAGGCTAGAGGGAACTGTGGAATAGATCCCCATAGTAGGCACTATATACTCCCTGGAAGTAGTCCTTGCTTCTTGTTCCTTCATTCCGTACCAACCACCTTCAGCTAAGTTTGAATACCCTGAACCTCGGCCCGTCAACCCTAAACCCAGTTTAAATCCTAAGCCTTGAACCCACCTAAACCCCAAATCCCACCACCTAAAACCTAAGCCCAAGACGCTAAATTTGGGTCTTTCACTTAATCGCTTCGGCACAGCATGCCAGGCCTCGAGCCAGATGCTTTGCCACGGGCCTGCAAGTGTAAGTTGCAAGGCCACGGGTGTAGTGTAGTTTCTTTGGGTTCTTAACAGGATCCTTTTTTTGCACTCTTAAGATTGTCATTTGCTCCAGATCGGGTTCTTTAAAACAGCAGGCGGAAAATACACAGGATCCTAAAACCCAGGGTACAACCCTATAGTTATACAAAGGTGTAGGGCTTGGGGTTCAGGGTTTCAACCCTAAACCTTAAACCCTGAACTGTGAGTGCATTTCATTGTTGAGGTTTGCTGACCAATAGTATCTGTTGGAACTCCCCGTTCATCTCCTATTGGGTGCAAGCATCAAGCAGCAATGCATGAAACTGCAGAAGTTCTTATACATGGCAGTTTAATCCCTCCACAACACCACCATGTGCAATTAGCTGCCCGCCCACAGGACATCCCAAGTCTGCCCTTTGTACATCATGGGTCGCCAATACCCCTCCCCCATTCATGGCTTGCCTTATTTCATCCGTAGCTGGTGAATCAGCTTCTTTGCGCAGCATCATCTCCAACATTCGTTGGCAGTTGGCTGAAGTATGTCCTGTTGCGACTGAACCCGACTCAGAGGTTGTTCTGCACATGGGCTCATATCAACGCAAACAGTTGTGGGAAGCAATGGCAGTGCTCTCCGCTGTGCCTGGTTCACAGCCCTCCAGTGGTCGGGTGCAGCAGAGGATCCACCATGCCACAAGAAGCACAAGAAGCCATTGAGAAGTGTCTGCAGAGGTTGAGAGAATTTTGGGCCAGCAGCACGCATCTGTGGGCCTGCGTCATGGTCTCCGAAGTCTCTTTTGGATGGGTCTGTCTTGAAAGAAGCCTACGATGTGGGTGTATGTAAGATGGACCCGTTCCAGATTCCTTTGTACAGACGGCTGCCGTTTCATGCGCTCGTGTGCTAGGCCCTAAGCTCGGCAAGACAGCCCATGCAACGAGTTTCAGAAAGGAGGTGCTGAAGGCAGACTCCTCTGCTGAATGAGAACTCGGGCATTTTAACAGCGCAAAATGGAAGTATGACGGGAGGCGAGGATGTATAGCTATAGTCCAAATTCCAAGTATCCACCTTGATAACCCCTGTGGAGATCCCCTACATAATCCCTTATACCATCCCCTTTAAGAAACTTAGACTACAGCTAACATGGGATTTCGGGAACTTTGATCAGGTTTCACAAGCCCAAGCACTCGACTGTGGACTGCCCATAGCTACATACCGGGGCCTCGAAAACTCAGAGTCCCTTTTGGGCGCCCCGGAGAAGACTATGATACAGTGGGGGTATGTTGCCTCGATTTTGGAAAGCCCCATATAAAGATCTGCGCAGCCCTATAAACCTGAAAGACTTAATCCGAAACACCCCTGAAGCCTAAACCTTAAACCCTTAGAGCCGGAGCCCTAAAACCACAACCCTAGAAGCCTAAGCTTAAACCCTTGAAGCCTACACCCCAAAAGGGTCTGACCCGCAAAGCCTAAACGAAACCCTGAGGCTCAAAAAAAGCAAAAGCCCTTTCTAGTATGGTCTGAGGGCCCAAAAGCCTTAAATTATGGGTCCTTAGAGCCTTATATAGGTTGGGTTATGCCCCATTACAGTAACAGTTACCACAAGGGGTAATGGGAATTATAACGGCCCCTTAATAAGGCCCCCTTTAAGGAAAGTTACTGGGTGGGGGAATGACCCAACTTATAGGGTAAATAACCCCGAAAGCCTGAAGCTGCCGAGTACATGATGAAGCCGGGCTGAAGCGACTGCTTCCCACGGGGCTGCCATCCTACGAAACTTCTCAAAAAGATTACAATGAGGTTATATAGAAGTTGACAATACAGTTTAGGGTTTAGGGTTTAGGATATTACAATGATTATATAGAGGTTGACAACACAGGGATTATAAGGGTGGAGACGCATATGGAAAAGAACATGGACAATCACATGGAAACTTGGTATATATCCCCCCTCGGCCCCAAAATGGTGACATGGGGGTATACGGGGGACACTGAAAGGGGAACTACGACATTCTTTGGGGTTGACAGTTTAATACTCAACCCCGCACCCTACCCCCAACACAGCAACATTACACAATGAGGGGTGCGAAGTTTACGGGGAAAGGGTGACTGGGTGAATAATACCCCACCCGCCTAATAACAACTACTCCAATCCCCAAGAAAGTCTGCTATGCGATGAGGGAAACTTTTTTTGGAGGCAACGTGACCTTCTACAGCTGAAGATGTACGTCGTACATAGTAGCACCTAGCAACCCTGGATGACATTAGTATACTGACTACCATAATTTCAGGGTATGAGGCACTGAAATGGGGCTATACAGTTCATCAACTGTAGCATCTCCCTTCAGGTTGCCAAGCCTTTCTTGCTCGGTAGTGCGGAGGCCAGATAATTGGAATTAGGCTTCGTGTACCTGACCTTGCCTTACGGGGCTGTGGGTGGGGGAGAATTTGCATTCTATACTAAACCCTAAATTAAACCATACACGCTTAACCTATACTTTGGGTGCCGAACTATTTTGAGGTCCTGCATGGTGCAATGATGCCCTCCGCGGCGCTTCAAGCTGCCGCTGCTGACCGCGTTAGGTCAGCCCCACCGTTGAGGGCTTAGGGCTTAGGGTCCAGAATCCAAAGCTTACCGGTGGTTAGTAGCGAATAGGGGGGTGTATTATACAGAAATCATATAGGGGGTATATTCCCAAGTTCCCTACTGATCAGCAGTGAGAATCCCAAATAAGCCTCACAATAAGCCTTAATTTTACCCAACCAGGACCGTTAGGGGATCGGGGGACTGTTAAACCTCATCTAGGCAGCAGTCAAGTTGGCAAGCGCAAAGTTCAGGAATTTGGAATACCAAGCTAGGCCATGCAAAGAGGTGCCTTATAGCAGAGAGAGAGAGAGAGAGA
>CAJNIZ010044631.1:30029-49012 GCA_905231905.1 Symbiodinium pilosum | reverse complement strand
ACAATGTTTTAACCCGAATTCGACTTCTGCATGCCAGAACATGCACCGAAGGGCAGCACTTAGGCCTAACACATGGGCGCAACCGTACCTTCACTGAGTGGTGAAAGAACCTTTCAGGAACAGCCCGAGGAGGTCCCATCCTAACCATCTTCAGTAAAGCAGCCGACATCTTGGTTTTCTGGGTCATGAGGCGTTCACGTCTTGTCACCAAAAAAGACAACGGATTCTAAAGACGCATGAACGGTTTCATGATCTGGGGGCAGGCACATTCCTGCGTGTCGGGGTCTAGCGTCTAATGTTCCAGGTCCAAGTCACCTGCAGCTGCTGTGACAGCTGCTGCGCGAGCTGTTGCGGCGGAAGCTGTTGCGGCGGAAGCTGTTGCGCTTGCTGCTGTGGCTGCGGCTGCGCCAGCTGCTGTGGCTGCTGTGGCAGCTGGAAGTTCTGGGGCTGGGTGGCGGGCACCTGGCCCTGTGGAGGTGGGACCTGGTAGATCTGGATGGAGTCACGGCCTGGCATCGGCTCAGGTTGATGGTGCTCAGGTTGCTTGAGAAGCTCTTGGATGCGATGATCCAGTTGGGGCGGCTGTAACTCGTGGAGGGGCTGACCTTGTGGGTGCCTTTGCATCATCGCTGCCTGCTGCATTTGCACATGCTCGGGAAGCATAGTAGCAGGTACCGCTGGCTGCTGAGGGATGTACCCTGGTGGGGCGTGCTGTTGCATGGGTGGAGGCTGCTGGCCTGGCAGCATGGTTGCTGGGACACCTGGAAGCTTTGGGGGTACAAAGTGTGGCTGAGCTGCAAAGTTTGGCTGTGTCATGTGTGGATGCTGGTCAGGCAGCATAGTCGCCGGAACAGCTGTCTGCGGTGGTGCGTGACATCTCTGTGGTGCGAACTGCTGCTGAAAGTGCGGATGGTGCTCGGGCAGCATAGTCGCTGGAACCGTCCCTGGGTGCCTTGGTCAGTTCTCTGCCGTATGTCTGAAGCTTTGTCCAAAGGGCTGTGCAGTACTCCAAGAACCCGACCCTCAGCCACTTAACTGAACAGAAGCGCTGTCATTCTAACAGAGATCGAGCTGCGGCATGGGAAAGCCGTGCGGGGGCCTGTGTTGTTGTTGTTGTTGCCATTGGGTCTGGAAAACTGCCTCACGCATGCAGAACATCTTCATGTGGCCATGTTGCAGGGGAATCCCCTGATACGCCACAGACTGAATATACTCGCGGGGGCTTCAAAACCTTCCTTTTTTTTAAGGTACCCAGCAGAAGGGCCACAAGTTTTTGGGATTTATATTGGGGTCCCACCAAGGATGTCACCCTTGCGCACGAACTCTCAGCACCCAGTCTAGATTTGTATTTCAAGTCCTCAACATCCTGAAGCCTTAGCCCAACAACCCAAATCAAATACACGTAGCCCTCGCAAAGGCAAATCTTATCCAAGCTTCAGCCCATAACCATTTTGAGAGGTGAGCACCCCCCCGGCCTCAAGTTTAGATAGTACTGCTGAAGCCTGCCAGCAAAGTAGCTCTTATATTGGCCCTCATAGGGGGACCCCACCCGCTTTTTGGAAACCTCCATCTAAGTCTCCATTGCAGCTGGCAGTTCTGATACAGCAGTCATGCCACATAACCCCTAAGTGATTTGACTTAGTTTTGCCTGATTACTATCCGGAATGGCCCCGATAAAAGGTCCTGTTACAAGGTTAACTGTGTAAGTCAAGAGCCAAGAGAGCTGCCATGTAAACCCCGGACTCCAACCTTAAATCCTGAACCCGAAACATACAGACATACAGACACACATACACACGTACGTACGTACGTACGTACAGACGCACATGCATGCATACACATACACACACATGCACTTACATATAAACATATACACATATACATATACATGTACATGTGCATGTACATACACATATACATAGACATATACACATACATACAGGCATGCATACATACATGCGTGCATACATACATGCATGCATGCAGGCGTGCATACATGCATACACACATTCATGCATTCCTATATGCATGCATACAACACATACATGCATGAATACATACACACATACGTGCATGCATGCATGCATACATGCATACATGCTCATCCAATGTTGCAGCCCCTTGTAATTGCTCATCTATGGTATGCTATAATTAGAATATAGAAAAGATTGACTCAGGGGAGTGGTGTTTTTAAGAGTATGTAGGGGGAGGGGGAGTAATAGCCTGATAACAACTCAAACTCAGTGTCCCCCCCTAAACCCATCCACGCGGGGCCAGACCCTGCTGAGAAGCCCTGCCTCTGGGCTGCGGCCTCAGTGAACTCTGAAACCTTCTAAAGGGTAAAAGGGGTTACTGAGGGTTATATACAAGTCAAAGGGGCTTAAGGGGGCTCTATAGGATTAGACATTGATTGACTAACACAGGTTAAATTATATGGGTATAAGTAGGAGTTCGGGTTTCTAGCAATAAGAGGTTCCTTTTTGGGGTTTGCTATTTCTGAGGATTATAATATGTTGGCGGGCCTGTAAGGGGCCCCTAATTTTCGGAAGGTACCCTCTCATTGACAAGCTCCCAACAATAAGCGCTGAACCAACCCTTGTTAGGCTGTATTTGGGAGTCTATTGTGGGGCGAAAGGAATGAGGGGTGGGTGCTGTAATATATGGTAGTGGACCAAAATGCCTGGGGCCCAACGTGGCTATTATGCCCAAAAATGCATTCAGCTGTCCTTATAGACCTACAGGATCTCCAATGAATTGCCCCAAAGAGCCATAGATCAACTCCCATTCCACGCAATGCCTATAAACCACTTTGTATGCTAAGTTTCTGTTTCATTATCCATGTTGTTTGCCGTTTCATTCTCTATGATTGGGGTAACATCCCAATAGTATCCCTATATAGCCAGAAGTGAACGGAGGTGGGTTTTTCGTGTCAAAAACTAGCCCTGGAGATTTGAAGTCTACACATATGAGCTGCTTTTGGGAGCTCCACCTTTGTCCTGCGTTAAGGTAAAGCGGGAAGAGTGTACAATGTTTACCGTTGAGGATTTGGGGTTTGCGTCTTTGGCTACAGGCTACAGCTTAGTAGTTTCTACCCCTGATTAATGTGTATAGTCCATGAATATGTAGGTACTTGGAATTACATGTAAAGCTTAGGGTTTGAGTTCTGCTGGTCTGCGCCTTCAAAGACTTGAAGGAATCTCTGCCGGACATGTAAATTTGCCATTTCGAGCCTCCAAAAACACAATGCTCGCCATGCCTAAAGGACAACCATGTCTAATCTAATCCCCATCAGCTACCAGAACACCCCCCAGCCCAAATACACAGTTTCCAAACCCTCTCTTCAGATTCCCTTGCAACACCCTCCTTTGAAATGCCAACCCTATACAGTCCAGCCGATGGAGACTCTTCCTACAATAAGAGGATCCCCAAAGTTTGGAACCTATAGCTAACATGTGACGATAACAGGGTCCTAAGTTTGCAGGTTGGAGATACCGAAATCGAAGTCCTATTGTCATCGTAAACATCCCTGACAAGGGATGAGTGCTAAGGACCTGCAAGCCCGGCCCTCAACGCTGAGCCTACTATAGGGGCCTCAGATAATTATCAACATTATGTCGAGGTGTGTTTGAGATGCCCACATCAACTCCTTAGAAGCTCCCTTGAGCCTCAAGAAGGCGGCGCACTCTGTTCCAGAGGCCCGCTAAGCGTAGATATGTGTGGCGGCTTCCAGAAAACAAAGACTTCAAAAAAGATACCCATGTTACCCCTGGTATATACCCTGCTCTGTCCTTGATATCTCCTAAACACGTACGCTACAACATCCCTAATATATGTAGGTCTCTTGAATATCACACATTAGCAGCATGCCTTTCTGGAAGCTGCCTCATGAGAGGCCCGAAGAAGTTAGGGTGTCGTATCAGGCGAAATGGATAGCGGTGCTTGACATTACGCCAGCATGGGTTCAGCAGGCCCCTTGCCCAGTATAATGATGCTATGACAGTGGCGTTGCTCTTCAGGCCCCTTCGGCTAAGCTGACCGACGCTGCAACAAGGTTCTCGCGCCAGTGTAGAGCAAACAAACCAGAACCTCAGCGAAGATAACTTATCACAGTCTCATGTGAGGGTCATTTGACTGAACGTCCGAAACAACGTCATTTGTTGGAGATTTTATTGTCCACTATCCCTATATCCTATGTAACCCATTACAATGGATTCCATTCGATCTCCGAAATCCCAATATACAGCCATGTTACACTATACTATCCCAACATTACCTATCCTAGGGGTGGGGCCAGTGCCATGGAGTTAGTTCCAGGGCATCGAGAGCAAACCTTCCCAGACGCTTTATGAACTATAGCTATAGTCTAAACTCCTTAAAGCGGGTTATATAAGGGAATATGTAAGGAACTATCATAGGAGTTTAGACTGTGGCTCTTATGAACCCTTCATTTGCTAATACCACACCACTGCCTCGGTCACTTGTCCCTTTCAAGAAGGTAGAACCCGGAATGACTTCCAACATCATGTTGAGGTCTGTTTGAGATACCCTATACTATAACTATTGCAGTGGCGATAGAGCAACCGAAATTTGTAGCAACAGCACACCCAATCTGCACGCTAAAACACTTCTACAACCGGGATTGCAGAAAGTTCCTGACAAGCCCTGTCTCCATACAACGCCCTAAGAGGGACTTCATAATCCTTCATCCCCGTACAACGTCTCTGCATCGTGCAAGGCTTCAATTTTATGGAAGTCCCCAAATGGACACCCAATGTATGTAACCTCCACCCACCAACAACATGAAAATACGACCTCATATATCCGACATTCCGGGATTATCCTAGGGGCCCTATGAAACATGAACTGATGTGGCTTTATGGGGATTCTCTATGCGGACTACAGCCCATAGCATCCCAGATACTACCCCCCCCCCCCGCCCTACACTCTGAACCCCAGCAACCCACGCGCTCTTCCTGCAGATAGGGCTCCAAAACCAAGCCAAAAAAGCTCAAACCGAGGTTGGTGCAGGCGGAAGGCCTCGCAGCGCAAGGAAACTAATAAACAATAGAAATACCAGTATAAAATAAAAAGTAGTCATAGTAGTAATGATGAAAATACTACTAGCAAGAACAACAAGAATGATGATTAACAATAACAGCAATGGAGTTTGGGGGTTTGGATTAGGGTTTTGTGTAATGTTCCTTGTGTCAGATGGCTGGCTGTTGCAGTTCAGGCTTTTTCCCCTCCCACTGGGCTCGAAGCATAGGGTCTAGGGCTTCGGGATTCGGGGGTTTCTATTTGGCTCATTGTAGAGATCTCTGTCGTTAACTGGTTTTATGGTCAATGTTGCAGAGGCTGGGGAGGTCCGTTCTCAGGGACGGGAATATCTGATAACCCTAAACCCTAAACCCTCAATCCTTTCGAGCGCCCCAAGTCCCGACCTTTTCTAAGCTGTAGCTTCCAAGTCAGGCAGCCTTCCTTAACGCATTGTAAATCAACTTCTGATGCATTTGTAATGGATTGCGAGTCTGTTCTCGCCATTATGTAAGGGTATGGGGGTGGGGGGATTAGCAGCAGGAGGTACTTAAGTTGTTTCTTGCAATTTACTTACACCTCCTTGCCTACAGAACAGTAAGCCTCAACAGGGCGTCCCCTGAGCTACAATGACTGAATCCCATACGTAGAGACTCCCTGCTGCAGGGACAGCAGCTTTTGTCATTGTAGGCTGAATATACGATTGTCCTCAGGGCTCTCAGAGAAATTCAGGGATTGGGAGTTGCAGAGGCCTTCTAAGTTGAATAGCATCCAGGGGGTGACTTCGAAGAAGCTGTACAGAACGGATGAGGACAAGCATGGGCAAAAAGGATGCCGCTGTTGGCGTGTAAACCTAGAACCTACACCCTGAACCCTAAATAGTAGTTTCCATTTTCTTTTCCATTAGCCCAATATAATCCCAATATACTATATCTTCACCATCCAGAGCACAAAATGCTCCACCAGAATCTCCGAAGTCAGTGGCACGCCTGAAGGCATGCTAAAGCAACCGCCCGAAACCACCAAATCCCGAAACGAGAGGCATTTGGAAGGAGCAGAGATGCTGCTCCTGCATAGGACGCAAGCTTGTGGTTCTTCCCAGAGATTGCAGCCTTGGAAAGCCGAGTGTGGGTTCAGACCAAGCTGATTATGGTCCTATGGATATAACATAACCTAGGAACCCCAGGACTAGGACTCTTCGGCAGACGCTTGCAAGAAGGATGTTTGTCATTGGAGGGCATGATGGCGAAACGAACCTGAGACGTAGCCATTGAACAGTGGTAATCGCGTGCTTCACTCCAAGAAGGAACATCTCAAGAGAGGCCAAGATTTGACCAATATCTGAGAGAAATGGGAAACAAGAAGACGAAGAAGCAGTCATACCACGCAGCCCGCAAGCAAAGTGTGATTCACGTGGGCCAGGTAAGGATCAAGCTTATCAACTGATTTGAGTGGAGCGGCGGTGTCAGGCAAGCGCTGTTATAGTAGCCTTCAAACTATATCTTTTCGGTCACTACCCCCAAGCCTTTCTTTTATCCTTGCAGCCTACACTGACACCCCAACCCGGAATCCGTTGATTCCACAAACTGCAGGAGCTTTGATCTCCAAGGAGCTCCTGAAGGAAGATGGTGTTGATCCTCTCCAGCACTTGTAAGGACAGGTCTCAAAAACTGATACGGTAGGTTGCCAAAAATGTGGCTCCCAAGGCTCATAGCAAACAAAAAGGACCCTACCAGGGCTGTGAGACTAGAAGTCCTGCATGTTTGGCTGAAAACAGGTTAGATAGTGGTATCTCCTTTAGTTTTTTCCACCGGCTCTACGTGCAGCTACGTCCATGGGATTTCCAGAGTCAGGGTTTAGGGCTGAAGGTTCATGGGTACATCTGGGTGACATGAAGCCGGTTTCTTCAATTCCGGCTGCAGCTCAGGCTGTCCTACAACTGGCGGCGCTCGTTACTGCGAAATGAAGACATTCAACCGAATTCCGAGTGGTACAGCGTCTCGTTGGCATAGCTGCGAATGCCATGCCAGGAGATTTTAGATTGCCTGTTTTGTAGATAGGCCTCAGAAAATGTGCCTCTTTCGCTTCGATTCTGGGCTGTAAGGTTTCGCTTCGATTCTGGGCTGTAAGGCCTCGAGGTGATCAAAGGAACCGGTCTTTGCGACATTGTGACTCACGAAACCATGGATCATAAAGGGCTGGACGCGTAGCAGCTCGGCTGCCACACAGCGGTGATATCTGAAAGTCCACAGGTCTATGTGTGCACCTACTGTATGTTGCAAAGGCTTCTCAAATCCCCGTGCCGTACGCAAAGCCTGACCAACCCCGTAAACCACGACACCATGCTGGGAGGCTCCATGGGAGCGGTCTGAAAAACCCCAACGCAAGCTGGAGCCTTGAAATTTGTAGGGTGCCGAAAACAAACGGGCTTTTGATGCAGAAGCTGCGGTCTTGTTAGGCAGTACAGGAACATGGGTTTTATGGGCTAAAACATGGGCTTTTTGCGGGTTGAAAACAGGTTGCGCGTAGTCAATACTGAGCTTTTGAATCAAGAGCCGGGCTCTGTCAATGTTCACCGAAAGAAGCAGAGTTCACAGCTCCAACCTATTAGGGGGTCAGAAAGGTCTCCGTAAGGGTAAGAGGGTATAAGGATGCGGCGAAGAAGACTCTACAACCAAAGCCTGAAAGAAAGGTTCTTTACACTCTGGACCCGCCCGCAAAAGAAATGATTCTACGGGGTTCAATAGAGTTTCAGAGTTCAGGTTGCTAGTACTGTTACCACTGTATTCTTGATCATCGTGGAGAGTTTAGGGTTTAGGGGCATCAGATATACCAATACTTACCCATGAGTTTGGACATTGAACATGAGAAAGAAAGGGACTACATCCCCTCATCCCCTCCCTTGATCCCATAGCTCCCTACATGGTGGCTTCTCAAAAAATGGTCCAACCTAGCTTTCTCATGATAATACTTATCCACCCCACGTCGTGCCCAAAATGGGACTACAATTTTGACAATCCCCTGCATCTGTCAATATCTTCAATGTCCTGTCGATGGGGTTGAAGGTCTGACGAGCCAAAGGATCGACCAGGCTCGCGATGGAGGCCCTCAGAAACCCAGCTACTGTAGGGGCGAAAATATCTATCCCCATTCCTGGAGAATCATAGGGAAAAGAAGAAAGGCAAAATGACGTGGGGACTACAAGGGCATTTATGAGAGTATAGAATGTAGGGATGTCTGAATAATTTTCAATATATTTCTAAGGCTTTTGAGGTGCACTGTGCCATATAACTACGAAGACGCTAGAACCGTAATATTATTGGTAGACTATTGTAGGTATATTAAGGCACTAACAACTCCATATTTAGGGGCTATTACTGTAGGGGGGGAAGTTATTCGGGGTTCTACAGTGCTGCAAAAGTCGCGGGAAGTGCTCGACTCTCTGCAATGGGGACACTGCTGCCAACAACGTTCACAGTCTGCTTAGAGATTCGAGGATTCTTCTAGACAGGGCTTTTGAGTTGAACCACTTGCCTTCCACTATGGGCTATTAGACCTTTAGGGTACCTTAATCTACCCTTAATAGGGTCCGAATAGGGAATTTTAGGGTCTAATAGCCCATGGTGGTTCTGGCCATAGTTTAGAGGTTTCGGATCTAGGCTTGAGGGTTCAGAGTCTTCGGTTCTGGGTCCAGGGTTTAGCCTATAGCCGCACCGGCATTGGCCTTGTCCAGGCGCTGCTAACTAATGGATTTGCACGGGTGTTGTCGCCAGGACGAGGACTTGCAACGGAAACCCCATGTGGTTTCAAAATGTGGCCCCGCCAGAGCATTAAACCCTAAATCCCTCTTTGTATGTAGGGTTCAGACATATTATCCCAATAGCGGAGATACAAACGGAAAAAATGGAAAAGGACAAGACTGGCTTCGTGTTGGGTTGAACAACTAAGCCCTGAACTCAGCAGAGTACACACACTAAACCCTAAACCCTAAATAGTAGCTTCCATTTTCTTTTCCATTATCCCCATAAAGCCCCCACATAACGATTTACCCTAAATTTGGGGAACCCACCCCCCCCATTTACTGGAAAACCTGCGTATACTGCGTCTGCCAGCCTAACATGAACCGACTCTGAAATATAGCTCCATACACTAAGGAGCACCGGTAGCTTGTTTTGTCTTAGGCGCCCATTTTCCACCTACCCCGGTAGGGTTTTGGCTTTAGGGTGTTAACCCAGGATTAAACAGGATACCCTTTTTTTGGCACAGTCTAGGTGACATAAGGAATCTCGGACCCCAAAAGGGAACAGGGGCCGACTGGGAAACCCAGAGTCCAAAGGAGTCCTGAGTCAAGGCACCTCTACTCTTAAGCCCCCTCGTGGTCGAGGCTCTCCAAGGTGTGGAGAATTTCTGTTAGTACCCTGACCCCAAGGTCTCAAGAATTCAAAATCCTTAAGCCTTGAAACTTGAAATCGCGAATTCCAAAACCCTAATTCTCAACCCTTCTCAACCCGTACTGAGGCCCCGGCTCAAAACCCTAAACCCTGAGGCCCCGAACCGTCAAACCCTGACCCCTGGAACCCTGAACCCTAGACTCTAAAGCCCCGAGCCCCTTTCATACTTCCCCAAACCTATCCATCATCCTATTACTAGAACTACCATTACCCAGATCCCAAGTACCGAAGTATTGGGTACTTGGACCCAGAGTTTAGGGTTTCAGGCTTTTTGAGGCTTCAGAATGAGGCAATGGCCCGCCAGACTCCAGGAGTAAGCGGCCCTGCAGAGTAGGCTCACTGCCATTGCCCGGGAAGGCGTCCAGGAAGTCCTTGGGTCCGTAACCAGGGCTACCTGTTGTGGGGTGTACCTACAAGAAGAAGTATAGTATATTGGGGTCCATATTGGGGTCCCGATATTTAGGGAAACGACCATCAGGGCTTCAACATGTGCGTCGCGCTGCCAGCAGATTAGGTCCAAGCGTCAGGGTTTGAGGTCAAATATTTTAAGTTCAGCGCCGTGAGTTTGGGGCTTAGGGTTTGAAGTCTAATTCAGGCTTATGAAGGCTCTCCAAAACAGGGCTACATACGGAGGATGTACTGCAAGAAGGCACTACATGAAGCTCACAAACCTGGGTGCTCAAACAGGGGTTTTTAGGTTTAGGGCCTGAGGATTCGTGCTCGGAAGGTCGCTTCCCTTACATATCGGGGGCTCTGGGGCCACGGTGACAAGTGGGTACTTTCCGCAGTACATCCGCGTGAACTCCCGCAAGTCCACCTATAAACTACAAGCTACCCAGCTGTAATGATTAGGACTTTGGAAGTTGAGTTTCTTTATGGGTTTCGAGTCATTCCGCTTACCACCCCCCACGGGTCTCCCTCAATTAGAAGCATTTCCTTCTGTATCGCAAGCATTGACCCAAGAAGGGCTCTAACACCGGGCTGTAGCCCGAAGCGTCTCAGGGCCTGCATAGTCTACAACCAGTGCCCAAATATGCGCTTACATGTTTTTTGAAAATAGTCTACTGTTTAAGTACATGGACCCGGTCTCCTTCTCATTGGAGGCCATTAAGTCTAACCTGCGCTCATCATTCAGAGCTAACACATTGGGGGTGGGGAGGGGCGGTCAAAACTATAGTCCACACAATTTGGAACTTGCCAGCTCCTGTTGGGGAACCAGCGCTGCTGGGATGTTGAGCCCCACAGACGCCAACAGAATCGGCATAGAACACTGGAAGCTAGCCAGATGCATGACAAATGCTTACAATCCTGTGGCCTCCTCTGCGCTCTGAGTGGCATCCCAAGAGGACGCACAATTAATCACCTCATAACCCCGAATCTTAGAGATCTCATGTATAGAGGACAGATTTAAAATCAGGGGTGTTTACTATAAGTGCTATAAACCCTACACCCTCAATCATGAAGTAGTCTTCATTGGCTTTTTCATTCTATGCACTCCTATGTAACCCTTTAAAATGGGGCTGTTTAATATCCCCCTGAATAACCCCTATAACACTCCCCTATAGAATCACCCTAAACCCTAAAACCCTAAACCCTAAATCCCTAAACCCTGAATCCCTAAACCCTAAATCCCTAAACCTTAAATCCCTAAACCCTAAAACCCTAAATCCCGAGTAATAGTAGTACAACGGGCCTACTGTTCAGGCTGGCATCCTTTGGAGCCATGTTTGACCAAATCTGCGACAGCTTCTGCAAACCACCAGGCTTCTGAAGATCCTGTTTACTGAGTACTTGTTGTGGGTTTAGGGGTTTAGGGTTTAGGGGAAATACTATTAAAAGATCCTGTTTCATCTATGTTGGGCCCAGGTGTACATAAAAATGTGACACGTCGTTCAACAAGAACCCAGTTTAGGGTTGAGGGCTTAGGCAGTTTCGGCACTGCTCAAGTCAAGGTCAAGGCGTCCTCCAAACAATGGAGTTCTGGTCATAGTGGAACCCTTACAAATTTACGATGGTGAGAGAGGCCACATCTGGGATGAGATCAGGGCTTGCTGCACTTGTTTCAGCACCTTGGTTAGTCTTCTGTTGTTGGGCTTTTGATGACTCAGAGGCTCAGTGGCATTTTGAGCGCAGGCTCCCAGATCTGTGGGCAAGGGCCTTCAAACTACTGGAATCTCTCATACCCGGTGCAGAGCTTTTGTAAGCTTAAATGATGCTAGCATTCAGGATGTCGATACACTGCATTGCCCGTACACCTGTAGATGTTTGTCTTCCTGGCTTGATGAGATGACTGCCTACAGGCTAAACCAAACAATTATAGTAACAATAATAGTAACCATAATAGTAACAATAATAATACTAATAACATCATAAGCCAAGGGTGACAGGTCTTTCAAACTGAGCTGGCTGATGATTCAGGATGTCCGACTCTCTGTTTGGTTAGGAAGCTTTGGTCCATGAAGTTTGCAGTGTTCTGGGCTTGGGAGAGGCAAGCCAGGGCATGACGCTCCTGTTAGGGCTCGACAGCTTCCGCCTACGAAGGGCTTCTCGATTTGAAGATCCGGGGTCTAAAGTCTCAGGCGTTAAGCTTCGAGTCATTGAAAGGACAAGCGCCAGGATTTGTAGCTTCCGGATTGTGTGCGCAAGGGAAATCACACCCAACACCCTTGTTCAGAGTGTTCTGCAGCTTCTGCATTTCACCCTCTGCAGGATTCACACTGGTGAAAAGATGCGTCCTTATATCTTGGGTACACGGTATATATGCAGCTTTTGCAATACTCCACCCAAGTCCTCCAGCACATTTCTGGCATACTGCAGCGTCTCTTCTCGGGTTTGGTTGATCTCCTCAGATGTCCAACTTTGACTTCTTTTGGGGTTTCAGGGTACTTTACCTAGTTTGGGGGTCCAGGTCCTCTTACCGCCTCCGTACCTATTTGGGAGGATTGGCCTTCTGACTTTTGCAAATCATCCGGCTGCTGTTCAGATCCCTTGCCTGCAGAACACTTATCTCTGGCTTTGGCTTAGCAAGGGAGGAAAGTATCCATAAGGTAGCCCGTATAAAGCCCACACAACTGCGGCAATTTAGGGCTGCAATTCTCAGATTCAGCTGAGGCACCAAGCTTGCCAGGCGTCGTAAGCAGGATGTGCTTTTTTGCCTTGGTAGCAGAAGGGAGACCGAGTGAGATCATCCCTTCCTGAGTTTCGCACACCTCGGCCCTCCTCCTGAGGAAGACGTACAATCATACAATCTTTGGAGTGTGCAGTATAACAGCAAATCGCATTCATTACAGAGTCTAGGTTAGCTTCAGCGTCAGTCATTCCCCTTTTAGCTACGGAGCGATACAGCCCAAAACCTAAACACACAGCAGCCCTGCGGAAACGGAATCTTGCCCTCTCCCGTTGGGGGAATTACCCTTTGAAACAGCAGCCGACCCCTAAGTTCTGAAGTCATCCAAGCACGTGCAGTCCTCACATAGCTCATTAAGTTATAGGGTGCTTGGGTGTGTACTTCTGATACCTTTTATAAAGGGACTTTACTGGGCACCCCAAACAGGGAACCCCAAGAATATGGTAGGTATATGATAGGAATATACCTACCAGGGTCCTTATATTCTATTGTATTCCTACTGTATTCTTGGGGTTCCCTGTTTGGGGTTCCCATTACAGTCTCTTTATTTTACACCCTCCGCTAGCACTCGCGATAAAGAGAACACACTTTGTTTCGCACAGGTGCAGCGTAGTCTTCATTCTCTTTGCCAGTGGTCCAAAGTTGTTGGTCAAGTGGCGGAAGTCCTCACATGGCTCTTGGCGTTATTGCTGCTGGATTGCTTACATGAAGCTTTGGTTCCACCATTTGTTGTCCACGAACCTTAATTGCATAGGGCCATGTGCCCTAGCGACAGCTGAAGAAGTCCGAATTTCTAGGGCCATGTAGGGAAGAGAGCCTGCAGCAGCAACAAATGATTCTGAAGCCCGAATTTTGGCATGATCTGATTGGCAGTGTCACCTCTCGTTCTTACAGGACAACGGCTGGTCAAGAGATGATTCATCCGGCTCTTTGTGGATTTGTGTGGTACTGTTTTTGGCTGATTTGTTTGCAAGGTGCTGTTGTTCTCTCCGATTCTTGCCCACACAGCATGGGCCTGGCAGTTTCTGCGAATTGGCTCTCACCAAAAAACAGTAACAGGAACCGCGAACCTTAATCTTCAATCCACCGATTGTATGCCCATTTGGAGGGCAGGTGTTTAAAACGCCTCCCAATGTGCTTGACGGCGCATGTGCGTCTCGCGCCATCATTGGCTATCCCCTTCTAGAGTGCTTGAGGCTTACAGCGCAGCTAGTCAGAATTATTACACAAATCGCTGGCCCCATTCATCAAAGCCCGAGTTGGACATACCAAAACCTCCAAATATATCCTTCTGCAGGCCCCGTGCTTCCAAGCTGCATTTCCGACCTTCTGCGTACCTTTCACGACTTTCCTAGGTTATCGGAGGAGCTGTTTTACGTGTAGCAGTACCACCAAGCCTCGCCAGAAGAAAATGACACAAAAGATAATTCGCGTTTAGTCCAGGTCCCAGAATGCCAACGTTAACATCAGCATCACCAGTGAGCAGCCTACGTACCCAGAAAAAGCTAGCATTCGCGCGATATCACTTGCAATGGTGTGTCCTTAGAAGGACTCTGCGAGGACGATAGGAGTCCCGTTCCAGTCGTTTCAGCAGGACAAATTCTTTAACACATTTTCTAAGCAGGTTGAACTGCGTCAGGAGCTGTCCACATATCACGCCCTTTATGGAGCAGTGGTACTGTAAGGCGAGCCAGAAAGGACAATACTTTCTACACCTGTCTCCATTTTCCAGTCAATAGGCTGCTTCTGCACCACCAAGCCTGCAGCGCAAGGCATTATGCCTGTGATGATGTCTGCGGAATCCACTACATATCTCCATCATCTTTCTATTAACTCCTTCCCAAATTTGTTGACAGCAGGCGTCGAACGACTACACCAGAGCTCATACACCTGCTGCAAAGGGGCGGCAATGTATCGGACAGGCGCGTAAAGATCATCTTCAGATCCTTTGTGGGTTTTCAGGGTTTAGCCTCGCTGGGGTATGAACCTACTACCTGAACTTGCGCCACAGAATGTTCAGGACTTGGGGGCTCATGGGTTTACAGTAGCTGCAAACCTACTGAATTCTCATTTTTTGGAGCCCCTTGCACTCTGCTGAGATGATGGGACGCTCCGCTATACTTGGTTGGCCTTGAGGGTCGAAGCCTGTCAACACAAGAAGTCTTCTTCCGACACCTAAACCCTAAACCCTAAACCCTATAAAAACCCTAATATGAAATCATCGCAAAGTAGGGGCAGCATACAGCAGCCTAGCCTCCCTTTCTTTAGGGCCCTATAATGGAGAATCAAATGGAAAATGAAATGGAAACTGGGGTTATATAGGTTTTAGAGGCCCTTTCTTAGAGGTGGTTCATTGGGGTAATATAGGGGTTATATTGGGGATATATAGGGATAATGGAAAAGAAAATGGAAACTACTATAATGGGTATAATGTGCTATATGGTAGGGAATGGAGCATGGTCCCATGTAAGCCCAAAACAATCTCTACCCTATTCTTGCCTTCCCCTCTGACCCTACACCCGAACCATTACTAAGAGGTCTCTAATCTTTAGCCTTTCCTTCAGTCTCTGCTAGCCACCAGTAGGTTTTTCACCTGGCGTCTGCCGCTGTTGCTTTGTCCAACGCCAGGTCCTGAACCCGAGGCATCGAGGGGGTTCGGGTTTAATTTAGGGTTCAAGGTTTAGGGGTTGCGCGAGGCTCGTTGAGGATTGAAAAACCGCCAACGTAGAACATATGGAATGTAATGGGGGGGGGAGCATATTCCACATCAGAAGGTAGGCCGGGGCGGGTGTTTAGTATTAGGGGAAGAGATTCACGCTTATGTCGCAAGAGCAGTTCCAGTTGGGTAGGGCCTGTAATCAGGGTACCCATCTGATAAATACCCACCTGGAACTTCCTTGGCTTCATTTGCCGTCATACATGAAGGTAGACATGACTAACTGTCCTAACTTACGATCTAGACATTAAACGAACAAGGGCTCCACTTACAACAACTATCCATGAAGCTCCAGGGATGGAGTTTCACCATTCGAGGATGCAAGGCGCATGTCGCTTCCAGACCGTGAAAAGGCTAAGTATAAGGTTTGGGGTTAAATATGTGGAATACCTAAACCCTAAACCCTATATAACCCATTTTAGCAGTTTCCATGTTCTTCTCCATTATCCCCATTATAGTAGTTTCCCTCTTCTTTTCCATTATACCCATTTTAGTAGTGTCCATTTTCTTTTCCATTATCCCCCTATGAGCCATGGTCTAAACCCCTATTATCCCCCTTAAGAACCCCTATAGTAGTCCCCTACATAATCTCCTATATTACCCCCTTTAAGGAGTTTGGACTAGAGCTCATATAACCCCAATATAACCAACCCTACAGTCCTCAGGCTTGGGCGAATTTCACTCCTAAGTCTGGAGGATGCCTTGGGTTACAGTCCCCCTTAAGTAGATAGAATATAGGGGTTATATAGGGGTTATATAGAGGTTATATAGGGATTATATTGGGACAAGAGGGTATAGTCCCCCTTAAGTAGATAGAATATGGCTGTGGGCATATTTCTATAAGATCCCCATAACCCCATAGTCTATCTACTTAAGGGGACTATAAGCGGTCAAGGCTATGTGTAAGGGCTCGGCCGGAGGATTTGAATTCCAAACCTAAGTCGCGCTGAAGCAGCCAACTAGCCACTGTTACAGCTACCCAAGCCCTTTAGTTTAAAGAGCTGGGTAAGAATGTTAGGAGACAATAGTGTTGTCTGATGTAGTGGTTATAAGAGACTAAAGGATACTAGCTGCTTGTAACTTGTAACTTGGGTTCTCCTACCAAGTTAAAGAACCCAAAATTGTGCTGCAGTAGCGTGACAGCACGTGATGTGCGCGCGTAAGTGTTCAATCATAGGGGTATGTATGTTCACATGCTGCAGCATGACCTGCACTTAACTCTCCGTTGTGTCCAAACATCAGAGAGTCATCGAGTCTTGCCTTGTTTCTTACCAACTGCCCCCAATTACAGCCTTTCCAATTTTGAAGTCCAACAGAAGTAATGGAAAAACAAACATGTCAGTGGTTTTAGCCCGGTCCTTTGCAAAAGCGAGGATTTGCTCAAAGGCTCGTCCTTGCAGGAACGTGACAACCTGTTTGGCTTCCTTTGGTGCCCATGACAACTTCCTGCAATGCCCACATACCGCAGAAGATGCCATGCTTTCGATGGTAGAGAAGAGATGGTTTTTTTGATGTTGAATGTTTAAAGGTTCTCCCATATACCCCCTTCAAAATTGTACTGTCCCCAAACTTAGGCGCCAGGAACAAAGGTAAATCATGGAGGGCCGCACCGAATGCAAAACCTTGCACGCCGTGGCTGAGCAAGCCTGGGGACCTGTCTAGACGAAAGGAGGAGTCGAATCCACACCACTGAAAAGGCCGGGTGAATATGTTACAGGCCAGAACTTAGGAGCAAAACAAGCAAGTGGCAAAAACAAACATGACATGAGACTTAAAGGCCGAATCAAAGAAGTCATCCCTGCAGGCATGACTGCGGCTGCTGCCATCACTGTGACTAACCCCAACTTGACATAATAGATGGCCATCCTCCCAGAGCTAACCAGCTCCTAGCCAACGGTATCTGGAACCCTACAGGCAGTGCTGTCTGTAGTGTCTAAGACAAATTGACGTTGAGGATGCTGTGCATTTGTGGCTTCATGCTTCTATGAAGTTTGCAAGCTTACAAGACCTAATCCGGCTATGAGCCCTTAACCGCAGACGTCCTTGCCACGCATTGCGAATGCGCTGAATCAGATCAGTCACAGGTGTCTTCAGATCTTGCCAGCTCCTGGTCAAGCTTGATGCGTGGCAGTGCCTAAATGATTAACGTAGAGTCTTGTACATGTACTGCATGGATGAACACGTGCTGCCATTACCGATGTAGGGATCGACCTTATTAGCGCATGAAGAAAAATTGTGCCAAGCTCGGGGCCGGCGTAGATGATGATTCACAAATTATATGGGGATAATGGAGATTAAAATGCAAACTACTCTATGATATATATTGGGATTATATGGGAATAATGGAAAATAAAATGGAAACTACTATGGATCACATGATCTTTACAGATTCGAAGCAAAGCTGCTCTCTCAGATGGTGTACCTGTAACCCCAACTACCGACAGTTTTTATAGGTCAGATCCACCAATTAGGGCCAGTTAGGGGGTAGTTACTTCTAAGCTGTAGGTCACTGCGGTTACAAGTATTACCCACGCAGGATCATCTGTCAATGAAGATAGGGAACCGTGACATACAGACAAACTGTAGGCTGCATGTGCTGAATTTTGGCGAGGCCTTTCCGAATGGACACCCCGCTTACACCCCTAGTATTACTTCGAAGGAACCCCACGTAAATCCACCCTCACCGCCCTCACCCTGAAATACAGCCCTACCTGTAACACCGCAACATGCCTCCACTGCCTCTTGAGTCAGCCATGCATAAGTTGCTAATTTGCTACAACTCTTCCCAGACCGCCTGATCTCTCTATCCTCAACCTTTGAAGCCTTGAACACTTCTGCGGCGCAACTCCTATGAAATGCCCGGGTCTCTGATTTAGGTCTCCAGGTTTGGGGTTGCCGGGCTTAGGGCTTTCTTCGTCTCCCCTTCTACAGGGGAACCTGGAGGTTTCGTTGATCTGGGGTTTACTGGTCCCAGTTTAAGGTTTGTCCATAAACCGTACAACGTTCATGTGTCTGACAGATCACACTGACTTCCAGAAGCCCCTGGTTGCCACCTGCTTGGAGGTTCATGGGCACTTTTTTGGGGGCTGAAATTTGTATAAATTCTCCACCAAGTGTTCGTTCCACTTATTCCACCTCTAACACCTCCCTTACGCAAGCAGGAACCTCAGAGCAGTAAGAGTAGCGCACCGCTCCTGATGATGGCATGAACCACGACCTGCCAATTGCAGCTGAATGCAAACTTGTCACTCCATGGATATGAGGCGAAGCTATGGTCACAAGTCTATTGGGAAGTTCCGGGGATGTAGTGCCAGCTTACGATAGAGCCTAAGTAGAGCTATTATAACTGTAGCCCCAGGCACAAACGGCACGAAGGTCTAAGAGCGACCAGTTACAAGGATCGCAGCCCCGGGAGGCTCCTTACCTGTGACTGTTGGCATTTTTTCAGATACCAAGACCACACTAAGGTCCAAAAGTAACGACAGCTACAAGGATTGCAAGCAGGGCCATCCCTGTAAGTATTGGCACTTCTAAGACGCGGCGAGAGCGCGCGCAGCTAAAAGTGAGGACAGTTGCAAGGATGGCAGTTTGGGACGTCAAAAGCGACAACAGATATGGTGCACGGTTTTAATTTAAGGTCTGGGCAACTGGTCAA
>CAJNIZ010044631.1:0-29929 GCA_905231905.1 Symbiodinium pilosum | reverse complement strand
CCTATGACCGATAAAAAAACCACGCGTCACAATATAAGGATAGCGACTCCGGGGGCCTTCATGACTGTGACTCATTGGCGCTTCTAACATGTTTGGGATGGGGAATGCAGGGGTAGGGGGGGTGGTGAGGGGGGGTGGGGGGGGTAGGATCCCCAGGACCAGGATCATATATACCCCTGTATACACATATATACCTTATATATGGTACCATATATACCCATAACCCCTATAACATACTGCGACTCGATGCCTCGCCATCGCTCACCAGCTGGATTGCTTGGCTATTGAAGGCCAGGAGCTGCTGCGCTTGCCTTGAGACTTGGGGGCTTCTATATTTTGGGATGATATGGGGATATATAGGGCTGATGGAACAAAAAAAGGAAGATACTATTCAGGGTTTTTAGCGTTTAGACATGGGGGTTTCAACAAAATGCGGTCCATCTTTGGGCGGTCCCCATAAGAAGCATGATTACATATTGGGATCTGTATTGGGGTCCCCTTCTCCATTTTTGGAAAGTACCAGTTGTTCCAGGGTTGAAGGATTTTGGGGTTTGGACGTTTCGGGGTTTCGGATTCTGGGCTTGGAGTTTAGTTTTTAGCGTTCTTGGTAGGTAAACCACCTCCAAGCTTACCTGGAACCCCGCGACACATGGCCCTATAAAGACTACTGTCCTTCGAAATGGGTGCTCTATGGGGGTTCCATGTTTATGTTCCATCGGGGTTTACTTCCGTTTCGGCCAGCATTTCTCAACCCTTGACCTGAGTACAGAAGCTACTGTTCTGGACTGGATCCGGGAAATATTCAACCTGAAGGCCCCTAAACTCAGGAAAACTCACCATCAGCACATCTCAACTGATAAAGATTCTTCCCCAAAGCCTTCAACCCAACCCTAAATTCAAAAAACTTAGCGCTAGCTGCCGAAACCCCAGATTAGTGAGATTCATTACAATGCATGAATGCTTGACTGCAGAGCGTATGGCTCCCCCCACTCGCCTCCCCCTTGTACTACTAGTACTAGTATTAGTACTAGTACTAGTGCTAGTACTAGGACTAGTGCTACTGCTGCTGCTGCTGCTGCTGCTGCTGCTGCTGCAACAACGCCGACGACGACGACGACGACGAGGACGACGACGACGACGACGACGACGACGACTACTACTACTACTGCTATGTCTACTGCTACCGCTACCGCTACTACTGTTACTACTACCACAGCAACTCTTTAAGCAAGCCTAAAGTACGGCGGAATCAAGGTGGGGGGCCCACGCACCCGCAACAAAAAATACTGCGCACTGTGCAGCCCCAACAAGCGTCAACCCCAAGACTTTTGCTGCACAACCCTCTGCGCAGGGTTTGGGGTTTAGGGCTCCTAGCAAGGAAAAAGGGCATAGCTACCCCTTAATCCTCGGCAGGAAGATCCTTTAGCTATCATGTTGCTGGAATGAAGGGTTGGAGCTAACAAAGCCCTCACATCACCTTGCGTGCAAAGCATCACGGCTTGCTAGCCTGAAATCCTAGCCCCCTTCTGACATAGTAGGGTTTAGGCTTCCAGGCTTTCGCTGCTTGCATGGCTCTGGTGGCATAAGTTTAGGCTTCAGGGTTGAGAGTTCCCATCAAAACTCAGGCACCAGGACGACGAAGAAGACGACGACTATTATGATGACGCTTGCTACTGCCATAACATATGGGGTCCAAACATGTAAACGCCCCCAACTCAACACTAAACACGGGATCTGTTGTAGGTCAGCTAACCTCGTCTTGCATAGTGCACCGCCCTATAGCATGTTAAAGATAAGAGTCCTACATTGCGGATGCGAGAATTTTTTGGTAAACCGGGAACCTCTACAGTTATGTTGGTGATGGGTTGCTACTTATAATTATGGGGTGAATACCTTTAACCCTAAGCCTTAATCGTCAAGCCCTTAACCTTTAACCCAAAAATGAAATAGCTTGGTTGTGGTTGTTTCCATGGCAGTTCTCCCACAGTTAGTTTGGTGGTTTTGTGGTCTTTTCCATCATTTTTCGAGGGGGGAAGGGCAGCATTCAGCGAGCTGCTCGTGAAGCTGCTGCCCCAACTCTGAGAGCAGCTGTCCTTCCTGCCATGAACAAGTAAACGGTAGGGTGCCTACTGAGTACATATGAAGTAGAAGATTGGTTGGGCGAATTACAGGGATATCTAGAGACACATGAGAACTATGAGGCTATAGGGGAAGCAACTCTATACATTACTCGGCTTCGTGCTTGGCAGTTGCAATGGGTTCACCTGATGGTCCAGCAGTTTTTCGGGATGATTGCAAGATTGCGTGTCAAGGGTGGGCTCAGAGAGCAAAATCATTTCCAAGCAGCGTTCATGACAGCCAACCTTTGACTTGAAGAACAGATAGTGATTCCAACATGTGCTTGCAGCTCTGTTACACGGATGCTAAACCCCATCCATAGAACAGTGCAGCGGAGCTCCTGTGTGGTGTTCTCTGTCTCCGCCAGCTGCAAGACTTGACGATCCAGCTCCTGTAAAAGGATCCGATCTTGCAGAATATGGCACTCGAAGGGTCAGTCAAGACTGAGCCCTGGTCTTGCTGAACCTCAGCTGTGTAGGACAGTCGGGGCATTGCAAATTGTTGTTACAACAACCTCTCCCGTCTATATCTTTAGCGTGCGAGACAACAAACGCCCCGTCCTGAAGCTTTGTTGCGGCATCACGAAGAAGGAGCGTTCCATCTTTCCTTGGGGGGAGATAGCTCTGATTTCGAAAAAGGACAACCTTCAGGCTTTCTAGGAGAAGCCCATAGCCTGCCACCCAGAGAGCTTAAAACCAGACAGCTTTACGATGCGAAATGATTCCTTAAGCCTTAGACCCCTAAATCCTGAACCCCCCCCATATAACCCCTACATAACCCAATATAGTAGTTTCCATTTTCTTTTCCATTATCCCAATATAATCCCCATAACCCTTTTCCAATCCCTCATTGAGCAGGCTGCAGCTGGGACTTTGAGTTGGGGACTTTCTCAAGCAGAACCTATAGTATATTGGGGTTATATAGGGAGAATGGAAAATAAAATGGAAACTACTATAGTATATGGAGGTTACATAGGGATAATGGAAAATAAGGCAAACCTAAAATAAAAGGATGACAAACATCTGCGAGAGTCGGCGCCTGCTCTACCGCAAAGCGCAGGTACTTCATCCATCGCTGAAACAGGGCCTGAGTCCAGATTTTGATTTCGGTTGTGGTTGCTTTGGTAAGCTATGCATTGTTGGCCTGCAGGACGCGGCTTACGACATTTGAGCCTCCCCGAATTGGTCGGACACCGGTGTGATGGTTGAGGCACTAAGTTATGCAGGACATGTCAGAGACATCCCTAAATCCATACTGGGTTTAGGGTTCCCTAAATCGTGGACCTTGGGCTTCGGAGTGTTTGGTGAGGCAGGCAGTACCAGCGCAAGCAGTGACTTTCACGACCCCGCACCCGACATAGGTCGGCAACCCGCCGAAGCGCTAGCTGATCTTTACATGATTGCCTGCACTAGCTTGACCAGCTTGCCATGTGACATCATGTGACTTCTCAAGGCGATATCTGAAGTGGACTGAAGACTTGGAACTGTTTCTTCAGGCAACACTATCCTACCACTACAGAATGTCATCCAATTCAAGGGAATGATGTCTCAAAGCTGTCCAGTTTGCGCCGCCCTAAGTCCCAGAACCTACACCCAAACACTGACCTGCTACTCTAAAAATGTAGTTAGTACAAAACCTAATGCGAATCTCCCCAAAACCCTGAACCCTAAACTGTTCAGCCGGTCCCTATAGTCGCCAAACCCACAACTATAAAGTCCAAACCTGCGACTTAGCCTTCACGCTTTATACAGTAATTCCCGTAATTCGCTGTCCGTCCCAATAAATTGTTGAGCCCCACTGACAAGCCCCCAACATAATGCCATTCTATATCCAGGGAACATCTTGAATCTGCAAAGGGGTGGAAGGTTTATTTGTGGCCCTGGACCCCAAACCCTGAACACTGTACACTGTACTAGTTTCCATTTTCTTGTCATATCCCTATATAATCCAAGAGGGGCTTACCTCTGGAGCCAGGACGCATCTGCCAGCCTCCAGGCTTTGTCCACCGCCTCCTGTGGGGTGAAGGATTCAGGGAGGTGTAGCTTGCAGCATTTTGGGGTCTACACCCTCTCCTAAGCCCTAAACCCTAAACATGGTTTGCTGCATAGAGGCCAAGGCTGCAAGACTTGGTCAGTTGGGTCGCTTTACGATCGCTACAATTCAGTCCCTGCCCCATGTTCAAGAGATGGCAAGGGATGTGGTAGATTCCATGAAGAAGTAGTTTCCCAAAATAAGGGGGTGCCCATATAGGCCCCAACATACCATTACTATAACTCCGGGTATAGGTATGCCGCTATGCCCATAAAAGAGCCCCGAATTTGGAAACCTCCATATGGACAGCCTTGCCTAAGGTGTTCCCGTTTATTCTCATCCCAAGCTGGATTAACAGCCCCACTCCTTACAATGCCGCCTGTGACACTGACATAGGCCTAACCATGCTTCTTTGGGAATGGGCGGAATGGATGCCCACGCATGAGTAACATGAAGTCAGCTTAGATCTCGCCTGATCAGGCCCATTTCCTGAGCCTTCAAAGACTGGAACTCCCACCGGCGTCTATCCGGCCCGGCCAGATGATAGAGTTCTGGTTGCTTAAGCCCTAAACCCCAGACCGCGGAGCATGACTTTGAGACAGCCCCCTTGTGGTCCTGTAGCTGCATATAGACAGTTGACATGTCGCCAGCCAGTAGTCCTTGCGGGAGGACTCTAAACAACCAAAACTTTAGAACTAACCCCAGAAACCTGAACCCTGATGGACTTAGGGGGGAGGCAGTCAGATCCAGGCTGTGACCCTCATCTGCAGGGGCAACTCTAAGACGGCAGTGAGGGTCCGAGACTGAAGCTACCAAGAGTTTTTTTGGGTTTAGGGTTTAAGGATTCGGGGCTCAAAGTTTAGGATTCAGGTCTAGAAGTCAGCTGTAGGATGTTCAATGCTCGCACGGCCGAAGCAGCAAAACAAGAGAACCCATGAGGCGGCTCTACCCTACCAAGAATCCCCTCCACCCCCTGATAATCAATGCCCCGACATAATAGCGTTGCATTCAGGCAATGTTTATTAGGGAGGTGGAGGGGATCCGTACTAGGGTTCAGGGTCAAAAAAACAGGCTGCTTTTGGGTTTAGAGTGCACCTAAACTCAAATACCCCATAATCCATACATAACCCATTCTAGTAGTTTCCATCTTCTTTTCCATGATCCCAATATAGCCCCTATATACCCCATACAGGTCTGCAGGTCTAGCAGTTGGTCACTTGGGTGTGTCAACGACAGCTGGATTCACCCCAGGCAGCAGACCTAGCTTGTCTAGGTCTCACTGACTTCTAGCCCTGATATAGGGCTCATACAGGGACATGGACACTGCTAATTATGGCTTATTAGGGTCTAGATAGGGTTTAGGGCTTAGGGCTTGTGAACTGGGAAGCTGTTGCACACATGAGTTCTGGACGATGTGTGGATTAAGAGTGCCGCATCATGCAACATGACATGCCACGCGTGCATCGAGCTACTTTGCTGTAACATGGAACCCCAGTGAGCCATCGTGACCTCTCGCAATTTATTCCCCAAGAAAATACTCGCCGCAGCAAAACTCCATAGCCATATACGAATGTGCATGACTATATCTGCAGGGAAAGACCTGCCTACACGTACCAATCGACATGCATGTACGAGTGCTGTGCATATTCTCTCAGCGCCAAGAATCCTTGCAGCAGCGAGCCTGTGAGGGACAATAAGACTCCCTTCCACCTGATAAGGCAAAGCAGCTTTTCATGTAGAATTTAGATGTAGTGCGAAGCATCAGCGAGATCTAGAATAGTAATGTTGCACTCACTTCAACGGGCCATTGTTCGGGTATCCTCCTTTGCGTTTTGGCTGTAGGGCCCGACTCGGATCCAGAGCTTCCCCTTTAAAGTACCCCGTCCCCAAAACCCTGACAAATGTGACGGCCTCATTGAGGACGTGTGTTTTTTCCAATTTCTGGGGGCCCGAAGATAGCGCAACAATCAGAACTTCAAGGTCTAACTTGAAGCACCTGCGCAGGCGCCATGATGGGTGTACAGGGGTTAGTAGAGGGTTTGTATATGGTTTGAATAAGGGGTTTTATAAGGTCTAGGGTTTCCCAAAATTGAGGGTACTAAAGTCCTTGCAACCCCAGCAAAGACTTGCAAAATAGGGTACATTAAAACATTTTGTGTCGCGTGCTGTACTAGAAACAATCCAGGACCCTACGCGCAAATGGGGATGTTGTTGCGGCCTTGTTGGGCATCATTGGATTTTACGATGCGCTGACACTAACGAAGCTAGACAAGTACAACATAGTCTGGGACACGACTTCAATGGAACTGTACACGTGCACCCAGAGATAAGGTCTTTGTTGCTGAGCTTGAAAATGATATGTAAAACTACCAAAGCAGATAGAAGTTCAGTGGCTGTCCTTTCATCAAGCCACATCCAGAAAGACGGGAATAGCAGTAGCATGTGCATGTACATGCTCATTAAACTAACAGAATCTACAACCGATTCACACGTCCCTCGAACTGGTGCAGCAGAATGTTTGAGGTTGCAGTAGCGCGCCTCTTGGCGGGTGACTGTGGGCCAGGAGTCACCTCCTGCAGCACTGGCTGTCGCCACATTATAATTACTAGCATGATGAATAGCATTGTTATTCCTAATATTACCAATATTCCTCCTATTACTATTATTACGATTAGTATTACGATTGCTAGCATTACTAAGCAGACTATCTGGCTAGTCGTCCATGTCATCTGCGCTGCGGCGACCATGTCGGGAGGTCTTGCTTCGTCCGCTTCGACTTACACTGACTGGCACGAATCTCCGAATCTACTAAAACCTGCATCAAGCAAATTCTAAGGTTGCCCTCCAACCGCGGACGCAGGTCGCGGCCGTCTTCCCATACTACAAAAAGAACACCCAGAGGAGGCAGGATGCAAAGCGCAAAGTCGCACTCTCCTCACAAACACCACCAGTGCTGGCTACGAAAACCTTCCATAATTTTGTATGGTAGATGTCTATGCCTGTGGTATACACTACAAGCAGCTTTGAAGGGCACTTCCCTGACACTTTGAATTCCCAACTGAGGCATCCGAGATCTGCAGCAGCCGAGAAACAGCTTCGGGTTTATAGAGCAAAGACGCGGATATACATACCTATATATATATATATTTATAGATGGGTGCTCGCGGCTTGGGATTTACGGTTCCGGAACATCACCGTCAAAATGAATATAATCAAAGGAACACAACATGAGAACTCAGACTATATGCGGGTTTATCAGAAGATTTCAAGATAGGGAGTCTGAAGACTCGACAATATCATGTTTGAGGTCTTTTTGCCGTACCGTTTACCATGTAAAGAATCCGGAATCATGATGTTGCGAGTTATTTGGTTCCTACAGGGTCTGCGCTCTCATCCAAGAACTGTCATCAAAGTCTGAGAAGGTGATTAGGTCAAGGGTTTATAGGATTTGCAGGGTTCACGGGTTTACCGGCTTGGTATAAAGCTTGTTGAGCTCTGGGTTTGGAGTTTATGGGGCCTGGGACAATACTAGTACAAGGGGCCTGAATGATTTCAACAGGGCTTTCAAGTATGTAGGCGGGATCATGTGCAAAAACCTTCGACGGACTACCAAGAAGCAGCCTTGATGTATTTGGACGTTTCTATACCTCATGTCCCAACAGCAAATAGTGGTTTCCAAGGATTCTACGCCATCCTTCTTGGGTCTACATTGGGGTCCTCCTATTGATGGAAGGTGCCAAATGGCAGGAAACCACACATGATTAGTGTTGTCTTGGTTGGGAGTGCCATGTATTATGGCGGACCATGAGCAATGAGTTTGGGAAGATTTAGCACAAGATCAGTCCCTTAACCCTGAACCCTGTCTAATGTACATGTCTGAATAACTGGACTAGGGTTGGTATGCTCTATTGCCATAGGAGGATTGTACGGAAGAGCATGGGTAATGGCTCAAGCTTCTACAATGCAAAGTCCCTGGAAGATCCTAGAAGCCCATGTACACCCTGGTTCCCTTGGCATTTTCCATGTTGTTGTCCGTTCGTTTCTCGTTTGTTCTGCACTACAAGCCCCGTACAATGTAGTAATTTGCACTGCCTCGTCCATTCCTACATTCAATATCATATAGCCGCATATTCCCCCAATCGTTGGTCCTGGCAGTCCTTGTAAAAACTCTTTCCACCTTTTCAAAAAATCTCTGATCAAGGCGATTCCTCTCCTTCAGCCTGCGTGAGATGTCGCCAGGTTCGCCAAGCATGAAGTAGAACAGGCTCCTTAGCCGTGCCAGCCAGAGGTTTGCACACTTACATGCTCAACATCAAGTTCGTAATTCAACTTCTAATGCGCAGGACATGGGGGAGTCCCCAAAGTTCTTCCTAGAAAGAACAAAACCTCATTCAATATTGATAAAGCATTTGAACCGCCTTCCTACCAGCCTGTGTTTTACTGCTCTTGCAGCGTTTGTGGGAACGGACTCCTCGAAGGCTTCCAAATGCATCACAAATTCCTTGAGACTTGAGGCTTTTTGTGGTGGCGGAGGAGGAGGAGGTGTCGGCTTCGAGCTCTGAATTCTGAAGTGCGCGACAGCATCCGTCTCAGGGAGTGCCGAATGTATTCATGCGTGTGCAACTGTTTCGTCAATTCACTAATCCTAGCTTATACTCACCCCAACCCTCCCTCAAACCCAAACTCCAACCCTGGAAATTGGGGTTTCCTAAAGTAACGGGACCCCAGTAAAGACATGAAATACCACAGTCCTTACCATTGGGACCCCCAAAATCATACGCCTAACAAGCCATGCGCGTTGATACTTCCGAGGCACTCGCTGCGGATGTAACTGCTCACAGGATAAGCCTTTGCAGGCTTCGGTCTGTATGGTTTGCATTCTGCCTCTACCTAGAAACAGTCCGATTATTTATCATTGCCCCTATTGGAAGTTTCCCTAAATTACTGTTCCCAAAATGGGGGAAAGTATTATAATAGGAACCTAAATATAGGACCCCGTATTGACGGTAATTTAGGACAATCCCCCTATCATGCACTGTTGCTGGGAAGGGGAAATACCCAATGTATGTTCTTTGAATGACCAGGACCAGACTTCTGGCTTCAGAAGCGAAGTGAAACCCAACTGTTCATGGACGTTTCTTAAAAGGGGAGTCACCCTAGAAAAACTGTACAGATACATTGGGGCTACAAAGGGATGATGGGAGGTCCCTCTTACGAATTCTTTTGGGAAAATTTTCCGAAGTTCCCACATGCAGTGGAATCTTTATTTTATGGTCTCCTCAGCCCCCAACTGCACACCCAATTCAATATGCGCACTCACCAATTCTCAACGAGCCGCCTCTACGCTCACCAAAGTCCATAGCAAAAACCCTACTGAGCCTGAAGCTTAAGAAATAGACTAACCACACGCTAATAGACATGAATGCGCAAGTTCATCAGCCGGTTCCCACCGTTGCCGCTTTAAGGGGCCGATAGTGTGTGGGCGTCAATCCTAACTTCAGACCCGCGCCCTCAAGTGCCACTACAACGCCTTGCCCTTAAGAAGGCCACGGCCCAAATTATAATGGCATATCATGGCGCCAGAGAACCCCTCCCTGGAGCCTTCAGGGAGATTTCAAAGGGATCAAGGGGTCCATCTTCAGGACTCTATGGGACAAGAAGTTCAACACCCAAACCTGAAGGAATCTAAGTGGGCTCCTAGGAAACCTGCTGAAAACTATGATGCCTAAACTAGGAAAAAATAAGACAGCACTTTCCACGCTCTTTTCCATTGCCCTATGTCACTCCTACACAACTTTTCTAGGCCCCTGCAGAGGCTGCATGCCCCCTAAGCTATTTGGGGAACATATAACCCCACATAACCCCAATAAAAATCACCGGATAACCCCTATATAACCCCTGGGGAGTTACCAGTCCTTGGCGACTTGCAGGTACAGCAGCGCAGAAGCAGTGAGGAAGGCAAACGCCAAGCCAAGGCAGGCGAAGCCTAGGGTTTAGGCGTTTGGGCTTAAGCGTTTAGTGTTTAGGGGTTTAGGGTTTAGAGTTTAGGGGTTTAGGGTTTAGAGTTTAGGGTTTACGGTTTAGCGTTCATGGTTTAGGGGTTTAGATTTTAGGGGTTTGGGGCCAGGTCTCCCAGCTGAGAGATACATGAACTACACAACTATTTAATGGGAAACCACGTGGGAAAGGAAAATGAAAAGTGAAACAGATAGCTACAGTCAACCTTCGCCATATAATCAGTGGACATGCGTTCCTCATTACTAGGGAATCTGATAAGCACTCTACTAGACTACCGGAGGTGGACCTTGTGTCTGCTCTGGGTGGGATTGAATATGGGGTGTAGGGTTTCGAAGACAAGGCTCATATTACGGTTACATAAGGGCTGTATCATCCAGAAGAGGGATTCCAAGAAGCATATCTACAGAGGGACCTATATAATTCTATAGGGAAAATAGAGGAGTCGAAAAGGAAATGGAAGGTACTATACAAATTAGGGTCCCCGTAATGAGAGGTATTATTTTCTAGTTTCTGGTTTGAGGGTATGGAGCATTACAAGATAGAAGCTGGGAGTTCTCGTGATGTATGAGTTATATGATGAGCTATAGTCTAAACGACTTAAAGGGGATCTATAGGGCGTTCTATACACGAGCATTACGTGAGAGGGTTATTAAGGGGTCTGTTAGGCGTTTAGACTATGGTTCATATCAGGTTTAGCTGGATTTTGGGACCAGCTGTTGGAATCATGCATTCCTTCCAAAGATATGTCAGGCTTTACGGCGAGAGCGTGTTCGCATTTGATTAAGTAGTTTTGGGTCTAGGGCTTAGGGTTTAAGGAAGTTAGGAGCCTTCTGGGGCCTTGTAGGGTTGAAGTGCACGGCGTTCGAGTACAACCCCAGCACCCCGAAACATGAAGATTGTGGTTGACTTTACTCCTGGTACACAACTGACGTAATAATAGAGAAGCAAATGGAAAACACAATGGCAAAAGCAATGGAAACGACAATTCATGTTTTAGGTTGTGGGAATAGAAGGATGTCGAGGCTGTTTTGGAAGCGGCCATGCAGCAAAGCAAAACCTGGCGGAACTTTGATGAGAATAGTGCCGGTCTGGAGTTTCCAGGGTTTAGGGTTAAAGCAGGTTTCCCAAAATTAGCGGTACCATTCGGGGGTCCCCGCGGTCTGTATCATATTGGGTTCCTCCGACTATGGAAACGTCCAGCTCCACCGCCTACGAAATCCTACTACACGTCGACACCGACAGCCACACCAACAAGACAACAAGATGTGTCGAATCCCGAAACATCGCACCGTAGACTTGCCGTCGCTAGTGGCACATTCCTCTTCTCGGCCAAAACGATCCAAAACACATGAAGGCCATAACGCGTAAAGACTCTCACTTGCGCCCATCTCCTTACATCTAGCAGATAAAGCACCAGCACTCCCCGTAGAATTGCCGGCCAGCCGCCTTTGGAGGAGTGCTTGGGATCTGGCCGAAGCAGATCGTAGCCAAAGCTTGCAGCAGCGGCCAGCAAAGAAAGCACCTAAACCGTTGAGGGGTGCAATTTGAGTTACATGGGGCACACAATGTTTTTTGGAGTTTGGCAAAGGACTTCCATGGTTGCAAGCGTGCTTGCTAAGAGGTCATCTCCCATTACTGCCCACGCAAAACCGTAGCATCATTTGCCAAGACACCCCGAGGTGCTTTGGGACATACAGGGGCGAGGTTTAGGGGATCAGGCTGGACAATCTGCAAAGAAGAAGGTCCATGAGCTGAGCTCGGAGAAGTCCGAAGCTGGCCGTGCGTCAACGCACGCTGGCGAATCTGATTTCTTTGTGGCCATTCATGCTTTTAAGCAACGTGTAGAAAAAGTTGCTACTTGGGTCTCACAGTCATGGCTCTGAACAAGCCACCTGCAAATGCAATGAGTTGTGTTAGCTCCTGTCCCTGCCAGTTCCACCCGGGCTAGGATTGCTTGCTTAAGGTTTTTGTGTTCACGGTGTAGGGTTTGATTCGCGAACCTTGGATTCAGCCCTAATGAGTCAAATCAAGCAACACCGCCCGCGAACGTGATCACCACGGCAATATTCCATGGTCGCATTGCCTCCCAATGCACATGCAAGCAATTCCAGCAAGTCAGGTAGTGTCCAAGAGAAAAAGACGGGTGGCTTGACTTGGTGCTACTGATCAAGATTTAAAAAGGCTTCTAGTGGAAACCGCAGCTTGTGCACACAAAGGGTAATGTCAGCTTTTTCAGGAATCTCAATAACATGAACCACTGGTCATAGCCCTCACGATCGGGAAATAAGGAAGCACTAGTTAAAGCAAATGGCAGTCCTCTTGCCTTTCCTCAAGGGAGCAAGGGGTACAATCTTCAAACGGCTTGCAAATAAATTGCCAACACACGGTGGATGGAGGAGTTCTTGAACAACCTAACGTCCCTAATCTGCCGTAACTCGATGGTTCCCAGGATGAAGGGTACATAGAGTGGTGCCGGATGTCTTCAATCAAATAGAAGGGACTCCCTGAAATTCGAATGTGTACTCAGGACCTCTTGCAAAATGGGCCTTAGGTTGCGTTTAGGGTTTAGGGTATTCACGCTCATGTTCAAAGCTATCATGCGGAAACCCTCCTGCACCAACCCTCCCTCCCGGACCCGATTTAAGTTGCTTGCAGTAGATTAATATACATTGTGGTATTATATTCCAGTATATATTCTAGCATATCATCGCATATTTTAGTATTTAGTATGTTGTAATTTATTATGGTATGTTGCAGGATAATTATCGTATATTGTAGTATATTGTTATTTGCTAGTAGCGGGCCGCCATGACAATCGTGCTGTTGGCAGAGCTCTTGAAGGTAGGCTCCGGGTCTTCATGCACTACTTCGAGGTTCCGGTTTATCCTGACTCGAGTATAACGTGGTACCTACAGCACAAGTATGACCATTTTATGGGACATAGTGAGCTGCTACTTGGTTTATAGACACATTTAATATAGGGTTATGAGTGCCCAAACCTCCAAGTAGTCTCTGGAGTCCCTGTTCGCTTGATTGAACGTCCAGACATCACAGTCGGAGAAATCACCAGTCGGGTGGCGAGAATGCCAGAAGTGTCTAATCTGCAACACGCAATGCGATTTTGGAATGGTGTTCTTGACGCTGGACGACGCAGCTTGGGAAAGTGCTATTTGACGATTCCTCCCCCCCAATCCCGAAATGGGTTTCCAAAGACACGAAAAGGTCCACCCTCACCTTGTTCTTGCTGCCTGAAATCCAAAACTCTCAACTGGCATGCCGGGAGTCCTGGGGTCTAAATAAGTAGAACTCTGCAGATGCTCCTGGTGCTGATCCTCAATCAAACGCATGGTCCAATACCCCTCTCAAGCAAGATAACTGTACAGGTGAAAGTATCCTAGGCCAGGCAATCCATAGCCCGTTTGCCCTATCTAAAAAAAAAGGTTCTGATTTTTTTTCGGAGCTCCTATGAAGCGCCTGAAGCTCCCGTCAAACCTCCCAAACTCCAAAACCTTGAAGCCTTAACCTTGCACTCTGACAACCCTGAGCTCCTCAATTCTTGTTCTCCGAGGCCTCCAACACCTCGCAGTTGGCCACCGTTGCACAGAAGTTGGGCATCCAATCCTCCGGGCTCACCTGCAGTTTGGGGGGTGTGGGCTATACGGCTCAGCATTTCAACTCGCGCATCGCGCTGCAAAGCACAGCAGCATCTCTGCAACCTGGCCCTGGTTTTGCTAGACGCCTGTACAGTTGTCAGCCAACTGCTTTAAGCAGAACAAAGCTGTTTGGGCTACATGCCACATTTAACGTCCCGGTATATCCAGCAGATAAGGCCCCCTTTAAAGTGGGGCCGCGAATTTTGTCAAAGAGCCCTCGTAAAATACAGAAATGGGTCGAGCCTTTTGGCGACACTTGGCAGCTACTGGGTCCATAACAACTATTCATGGAAGGACCCAGAGCTGCCACAAAAAAGAGGGCCGAACAACGTGTATGGGGCGAGCTGCCTGTTCCAGAGGCTGATTATGGAAAGATGGACTTACATCCTAAACCCTGAACCATCCTAAACTGTCCTAAGATAGCAATCCCGGAAGCTTAGGAGACCCCGGTAGCACAGCACAGCTCGGCTCGGTTGCCTAAACACTACTGAAGTCACGGGCTTAAAAGTTGACAATCTTTCAAAACAGTCGGAAGCAGGTGCTACGGAAGCCTCAGGCTTTCTTGGCATCCCATCTCCCCTCCTTCTTCATCAGCTCAACCATGAACTGCACCACTTCCAAGCCTGCCATGGATGCCGGGGGCGCGTCGCGCTCGCAGAGCTTCGTCTTCTGCTCAGGCGACACATCGCCTAGGACCAATCCCTCGGACTTCACGATGCCATCCTTACCGGGCATTGCGCGCATGCCGATCTTCACCGTCTTCTGGAGCATCCAACCATGGTACTGCATGAGGGTCTGCTTGTAGGCCTCAACTCCCGCGCCACCACCCTCCTGGGTGAACATCAACTTGATCATTGTGAGGAAGAACTCCACACCCCGAAGTAGCCAGGTCACTCCCTCCACGGTCTTGGCTGTGCTGAGGTAACCGGAGAAAGTCTTGCGTTCTTCGGGCTTCTCGTCATAGACCACTGTGGCTTTCTTGAGGTTGCCCTCGATGTCTTTCAAGATGAAGCCAGCAGCCGAACCAAGCTTGGACAGCATGTCGCGGTAGAGGTCGCAAGCCTCGAAGAACTTTGGCATGTCGATGTCTGTCACCACACCTGATGCATCGCGCATCTCACAGGCACGGAATTTCTCCAGTAGCATTCCAAACCGCGTCTCGTGGACGACTGGCTTGGCTTCCTCCTCCACAGCTTCCACTTCGGCTGGTGCGGTAGTGGTCGCATCTCCGGCTGAAGCATCGACTTCAGGAACTGCAGCGTCCTCTTCCTTCACTTCGGGAGTCGTGAGCACGGACTTCTCAGCTTCTTCCACGGGGGCAGCAGGCTCTGGAGGGGAGACGGGGGTCTCCTCTTCCTTAATCGCAGGCGGGCTGGGCACAAGCACCTCCTCAGCGGTGGGAGCCTCGGTTGCCATGCAGTTGCCCATTGTGGATGGATCACGGAAATTTCCGAGTGCGCAAGGCAAGCGACGCTCGCAGGGCTAGGCTAGCAACTTGAGCCATTTCAGCACGCACATTATTCAGCTACAGGGAGACTATTATTGTTACTTCTATTATTTGTTACTACTCTTACTATTGCTATTTGTTACTACTACTGCTATTGCTATTACCAGCATGGCATGCCCTGAGCCATGTGGGATGTTGGATTCGGGATGTTAGTGATAATCATGCTGCTGCTGACGTTTTAGGCTTCAGGACTAAGTGCTTCTTGCTGACGGATCTAGAAATTCAAGCCTTCAAGGCTGACCTGCAAGGATAGAGCCGGCCAGAAACACGATGAGAGGACGGGTAACAAGCCTCTAGTTAGTAGAGCTACAAAACTTTTCTAATAGAAAACACCTACCCACCCACCCACCCCCAAACTGAATATGTCATACAGGAGGCCTTACCTACTACTTTGGAGGCATACTTCATCTTGCGAGGTAGGTGTGCGCGTGTTTAATTTTGAAGCCTAGATCCTAACCCTTAACTATCAGGGTGATGTAGATCGTTGTGTTGGCACTGACCATGCCCGGGGTTGTTGGAGTGTAATATGTAGGGGTTATATCAGGATTATAACAGGAAAGAACATGTACACTACTGTTTCAATAATGGAGAATCAAATGGAAAGGAAACTGGAACATGAACTGGTAACAGGCTTCATATGGGGGGGGTGTTATTTTATGTAGGGCCTCATATGCGATAGTACGAGAATCTTAGCTACCCCAACCCCTACAATAGGGACCCCATAAAAAGTCGCTTGACAACCATTGGGTCTTTGCTTGGGGGTCGGGGTATAATCCCCCTCATTATGCTACACGTTATTCTCACGCAGAAGTCCAATCCGACTCCATGGTCCATGACGCTTCATCTGCCAAGAAATACTTCAAGACCTTGCTACTATCTCAATAGGTCTTGTGGAACTTCAGCCTGGCGAGATTACGTCCTTCTTCACCTCATCGTGGACTAAGCTGGCTCGCCATGAGCTACCCTTGATAAAGGACCGCTCACGAAGGAAGTTGCTATCAGGCCAAAGAAGAGGGTGCATGCCAAATTTGAATGAGATCTGTGAGGCTCGGTCGAAGCCTATCTCGGCTGTATGGTGCACTCTTGAAGGCGAATAAATTTCGGGCCTTGTAAAAAATGCGACAAGGCTTTGCGAATAAACACATCTGCCACAAGTCTACTAGAAACGATCTTGTTGCAGGGCATGGCTAGTGGTTACCATACTTCACTCCCTAGCATCACGCTGGCACCTCGAACTCGCGCCGCAATTGATCCACAACGTCTTCCTGCAGAGGGCAACGAAGTGCAGGGGGGAATCGAAGTGAGGGCTTGTCAAAACTCCGGCGCTGCAAGGGGCACTGCGAACATCCAAGGGCTCAAATAAATGACATGGCTTGCCTCCCTGGAGGGTTCTACTTGCGGCATCTTGAAAATCTCAGCCTTAACTCAGGCTTTCTTCTGCCTACTGTGAGCGGGATGCCCTTTTTATTGAAGAAGGTTGACTCAAAACTTGACAGCTTTATTCTGCTCACAGTTGCCCTGCGGCTGAGCGCACCAGTCTCTATTCCCGGACCCCCAAAATCTAAGCTTCTTAACCACAACCTACCTATCACTTGACAGGATGCACATGTGCCACAGCTGAAATGAAAAGTATGAAGGCTTCAGCATCTTGGGTTCGAGAGCCATGCACCTGAAATCTTAGAAGCATGAACCGCAGAATCAGGATGTGGCTGGGAACTTGCCTGTTGCCATGCGCAAAATTTCTGTTTTACTGTCCCGCCTCATACAACGGAGGAAATGCCGCACACATACTCAAGAAGAACTTGACATACGGGTACGGCAAGAGGAGGGGGCACTTGGGAACTCTGCATCTCTTCTACGATGCACCTATGTGAAGATCTGAGCTTCTAGCCCTCACTCCTTGCCACACCAAAACCAAATCACATGGGTTCCCCTATTACCTCCCCCCATGCTGCCCCCTAGGTTCCACCCCCTTATTTAACGATAGCCCAAGCTATCTTTACGATCTATTGCGCAGTATCATGACTACCCGCAGGTGCAGGGTTAGGACCATGTCAGTCTGCAAGCCACATTCTTCGATTGTCTTTCTTCCCTCCAACACTCTTCCGCCAGCATCAGGAAGTCTGCCCCTGCCGACTGACAGAGCCCTCTCCGCAACTTGCTTAAACTCTTTGAAAGCAACGTCTAAACTAGTTTCCACAGAAACGGCCCTGCCACACACCATGCTCACATGGAGCGTGATCGACATGGCACCATACAAGGCTGAAGTCCACTTCCTCAGGGACCTACAGAATGAGACCAGGACTTGCTGCCGGTAGTGGGAAATAGAAAATCATATCATCTAAGGTTTTGGATGTAATTTGTAGGGTTAAGGGTTTACCGTTGGACTGTCAGACATGACGAGCAGCTTGTAGGCAAGCCTAGCTAAGCTGTAAGGTTGTCATGGATGAGGGAAAGTGCCTGAAGCACACTCCGCCAGATCCGGCAAATCACATGAACTATAATCTTAATTCCTAGTATTCCCCTTAACAACCCTGATAATACTCCCCTAAATACCCTACATTAATAAACACCCCTTAAGGAGTTTAGACTTTAGCTCATCTGGGAACCGGCCTAGAATTGGAAGCCATGAACCGACGTATGAGGATTGCAAAGGACATTGAACTGAAGCAGTTCCCCTTAACACACTTGTTGGTATGCCCGAATGAAAGCTTTCGAAACCAAGGGCCCGAGCTCAACTACATCTGCGACCGCATTCTTCATCCGTAAGACTTCGGGAAGGTTTCTGTGCCCAGCTGTCCGCATACCCATTTCATGCGCTTGCGTGCTGCCTGTGGAAGAAGCTCTTGTCATTCTGTGCATGAGAGTAATGTTTTCTTGCGGCTAAACGACGTAAGATTATGTCCTGCTTGTTATAATTGGCTACTATTCTATCCCAAAACGGAAGACTCCTCATGTGCATGTATCCTGCTAGAGAACCGTCATCCCAAAGTAATCCCCTCCACTTCACAATAAATACACCCCAGCACCCTGATACAACGTGTTCCCCAAACTATGGAATGGTACTATGTCGGGAATATCCATTTGTAGGGAGTGGGCTGTTGCATTTTCAGCGGGGATTGGATGCATCCTCACATGAAGCAACCCAACCTGTCCAAAGAGCCTGCAGTTTCATATAACCCTATATGGTAGTTTCCCAAAATAAAGGGACCCAATATAGACCCCCAAATACTATAGTCCATATTATGGGACCCCTAAAAAGGTACCCCTAATTTTGGGAAACTCCTATGTAAAACTACTGAACGAAGGCCCTGTGGCTCCAGGCTAGGGACCGCACAAGGTTGAGGATTTAATTTAGGGTTTAGGGTTTAGGCTGCGGTTGGCTGCTTGTCTGCTGCGACCACAGCCAGAACTCATTTTTTGCCATCATGACCCATCACCCAAATTGAACCCCATGGTTTTGCCATGTTCACACTGCTGCGTTCTGTCCTTACATAAACAGATACGTAGACATTACAGAGCTTTTTGCAATCTTATCCTCGTCCCTAGGGCCCAAGTATACAAACATTACCTACATTGGGCCCTAACGCCTGTACGTAATACCTGCATCGAGCTATTTGGATCCTTATACATCCCTGTAAGCTTCTAGCTTCCATTTCATTTGCAATTTGATTTTGATGTGATTCTCCATGATCAGGGTAATACACTGGGCTCTTTGCCCTAGGGCATTGTTCTTACTCTAAATCCTGAACCCGAAACCCTAAAGCCCAAATTTTAAACAAACCCCAAACCCTAAATCCTAAACCATCGAAGGAGTCCTCGGAGCTCTCTCGGAGACGCCGGGAGGACCCTCAGATGGCTGGAGGCTCTTGGAGGCTATTAGGCATACAAGCTATAGTCTAAACTCCTTGTACCCCCCTTCATGACCCTAGGGGTTTAGGGTTTAGGGTCTAAACTCCCAGTATCCCTCTTTGTGAGCCCTATAGTAATCCCCGGTACAACCCCCTTTAAGGATTTTAGACTGTAGCTCGTATTACGAAACACTAGAGCCATCTAAACTAGAGTATGTTTTAGGGACTGAGGAATGTCATTTGGTTCGAAATTGTGTTTGGCCCTACCTAGAAGGGAAGACAAATTTAGGGCTCCGGCAGGAGGATGCGTAGGACTGTAGACTCTACGGACTTCCTAAACCAGGGGACCCTAGGAACCTCAACGAATACACGCGGATTGTATGGAGGATGTATGATGACACAGGGGTTCCATACCCTAAGCCCTAAACCCCTTAGGGATGAACATACGGACTTGTGCAGGAAGATTTCTTGCTTGTGCACACAGGGGGCTGGGTTTGGACAGGGTTGAGATCTTGGGATTTAAGGTTGAACCGTGCTTTGGGCATTTGAAAAACAAAAGATGATGCTCCTTCAAAAAAAAGAAACACATTAAAGAATATTACTCAATCTATATTGGGGTCTGTCACTGCATTATCCGCATCCTATGTACAGCAGTTGTTTGCGCAGCGGGCTTCCTAATTAGCTTTGCAAACACACAGACTTAGGGCTTTGAAATTCTGCAGTTCTAGACTTCAGGGGTTCAGGGCTTGAATGGCACCTTACCATTGCACTGCACGCTGCGCGATGGCATGCTCTTACATACTGCGCCGGTCGCGCAAGCACAAAGCTGCAAAAAATACGGCTATCGCAGATGATCTGAAGCCCTCACCCGAAAAAGCCAATGACATACCCAAATAGACTCCATGACTTGGTGTCATGGGGCCCTTGCTTTGACTGTTGGGGCAAGGAATGTGGTGCAGAAAGCAGCACCGGGTAGGCCTTGACATCCAAAACCATGAACTTATCCTGTTGCGGGTGGTGGCAATATTAAGAAGCCCCCCTGACTAGAACTCTTTTCTCGTTTGCTTGCAGATTCCTGACTTACCATGAGGTGGTGTTAAGAGCTTGAGAAATCAAGTTACGCCGGGAACGAAGGTATTTATGACCTCACTTTGAACCCTATAAACCCTAAAACCGCAACTCCAAGGTCATCATCAAGGATCTGTCTCCGCCCCATAGCTGGTGGACTGGTCCCCCGAGCAAAGGGATAGAGATTCCTTGGGAGCCGCGTACCTCGATCGTGTCACGAGGGAAGAGCTTGCTCAGTGTGACTTGAAAGGCACCTAAACTTTGGGTACTGCCCCCGCTGTGTAACAGTTGGATAATGTTTGTAATAGAGTATAATCATATATAGCCCTTAATATGACCGCTAGTGCAGACTGTTACAGGGTGGGGGCAGTACCCAACCCAAACAATTCATAAACGGGTTCCGTGGAAAACGAGGGTGCCGCCTAGCTGGGCGCTTCGAGGTTTCCTTCCATTTGAAGGTTTTGTTCATTTTATCTGCATGTTCTTTTGCTTTGGGACCTCTCCGATTGCGGAATCTAAGGATCAACAACTTTATGGGAGGGCTGCATGCGTCCTCTGAATGGCATAGTCTTCATTCATATGGCATCACAAAGTCGTTTTGATGCGGAAACTGGCTGGAGCTTCATATGAGCGCTCTCACATGACAAGTAAAAAGGGTCTCAGGAACTGCAAGGCTCATTCATTCAATATTCTTCATTCGGGGAGCTGATATCAAAACTGTAAAAAATGTGCTGTCACTTAGAAACAGCGAGGTTCAGCTTGACTGCGACTTCTGATGATCACAAACTCTCAAAGCTTGTCCGAACTGGGCCAAGGCGCAGTGCTGATGCAGCTTTTGTGCAGCCTGTCGGCCGCACGGAGCCACTTGTCGTTTGGCGTGCTGTCGCGGAGGGAGTCGCAGAATCCTTCCAGCTTGCGCTCGCACGCGGCCTTGTCGACAGCATAATCGAATCCCGAGCTTGGTGTGCACAAATCAACGGCATACCTTGCACAACGCTTGCAACCAGAACTCTTCGGCTTCCGCGGGGGGGAGGGGTTAAAACGCGCGCTGGGCAACACAACGGGCAAGGAAGCACATAGCTGCAAATCCTACACCGGCAGGAGCACATGAGGCGAGGCCACTTCTGCATCCACAGCGCCTCTAGCCAAATGCCAGATCCATCATTATGAAGTCATACGCTACATTGTACCAGGCTGGTGTAACTGCCCGTCAAGATAGCTCAAGATGGCTATGGGAACTGCACCTTCTAAGCATGGAACCACCTGAATAGACTAGAACTGGCCCCAAATGCGCTCTGATATAGACATGCCAGGCCCAAACTACATCCTCGTATGGAGATTCTGATGGCCCAATGGTTAAATGAATATCTGCAAGTGAAGGCACTCAACCCTAGGCACGCACCGTGCACACAACTACTTCCTCGTGATCTGAAGGAAAGGAACGGAGTTTAGGGATTGAATTATCATTGGGTATTCTATACGGACCACTGTGCGAGTCCATTCCGCCATTCCAATCCGTCAACCCTCAACCGTAGCTAACAGGGAATGTGCAGTGTTTGTTTCATTTTCCATTCCCTGCTAACCACCAGCAAGACAAGCAAGAGCATGCGCTCACTGCGGTCAGTTGTTTGATGCTGTACGACATTGCCCTGACAAATCTCCCTTCCCCAAAACAACCTCGGGAGAATGAGTCACACAAATCCTGTGTCATTTTCTTACTTCAGATGCTTCGATCTTTTCAGTTCACACATCCACCAATCCAAGGAAATAACTCGGATTTTGAGAGACGAGTCCGCGGATGAACAGGGAGCGAATAAATGAGAGGAACGAGTCAGCGACATTGAATAAAGAAACCGTCCTAAACCACTAGTTCGTTACTTAATTAATGAGCTAATAGGACCAAAGGAAGCATATTATCTTGAGAAGGAATTCTGGGTGATAAACTTCAGGATTCTCTCTGCGTCTAGGAAATATTGCTAAGGGAAAATCATCCTTTGTTCATAGAAGTCTATCGTCTAATTTCTGGAGCTAGAAAGATAATCAGGAGCGAAAGCATGAGTTTCACTTGTTTCGTGATCTTCCCTATTTCCAGGAAATTCTGGAGTATTCCAGCGCGAAAAGAATGACAGGAGAACAGAATAAGAAGTGAAATCAAATTGGTTCTTTTGCTTTGCTCATTCCTTTGGCTTTAAAGCTGGAGCTGCTTCGTCTTGGGGTTGCCCACCTCGTGCAATCTGCTCACATCGTCAGTTACGAGCGAAACGACTGTACGAACGTAATGACATGAAGGGAGCGAGGGAAGTGAAACAAATGAACGAGGAACGAAAATAAGATGTGAAGATAAAGCCATTGTTGTGCCAGGCCCGCATAGACTCTGATTAGTCCTTGTTTGGAATCAATTTTGGGAAAGAGGGTGTAAGGAGGGGGCCCATCCTACAACCCCCGTAAAAGAACTACATATACCGAATTTGCATGTCAGTTTCCATTCCTTTTCCTTTTGATTCAGAATTATGGTAACTTCATGTACATCCCTAAGCCTTAAACCCCAAACAACTAAACCTTGAATGGTAGCCTCCATATTCTCATCCTAAACGCTGTGAACGAAGCATAGGATCCCTGTAGACAATTGCCAAGCGGCGCGCTGAACAGCCCTGCTTGCCTGAGCTGCAAAACTCGAAGGTCCAAGCGCCCAAATATCAAGCTATTGGGTTTAGGGTCTAGGGTTCAGGGTTTAGGTTTTTGCTTATTTGACCTGAGGTTCAAGTACCCAAAAGATGCGAGCGTGAGGCGCTAAGAACCGTTCAGAGTATGGCATTTGAGCAGTGGCTTTATTTCGTTAAAATTCTTATGACTCAATGTACCTTTTCCGCGAAATCCTCTTCCCCTAACAATAAACCCGGCCACCCCCTTAATGCTAAATACTCCCCATTGTTGCATATTACAATATACATGTGTGTATAGGGAATACTTAACATTTGGGAGGGTTGGGGGGGTTCACTATTAGGGGGAGGGGAGTACTTCAGGATGAGGATGGGATGATAACACGTGGCCCATCGGCTTGAACTTTTGCAGAACCCGTGTTACCTATAAGGGTCCAAGGACCCAAATAACAAGGTTTTAGGGCCCAAATACCACACAGTCTTCTGGACCATATGGTCTTATGCATTGTTTGGTATTTAATCTTCGCATGCACCTTCCGCGACCCTTCCCCGCATCCATCCTCTTCCTCGAACCTTCCGCGGCCATCGCCCGCGCATGTTTTTGATAGTGATCTCAAGCTTTGTGTCGCTAACACAGAAATGGAAGGCTTGCGGAAAAAACACTGCTCGTCTGATTTTGAGGCAGTGGATTATATATACTACCTAGTCGAAGTATGGCCCCGGCTTGGAACGCGAGATGGCAGACGGAGTGTACTGAGAGATGCTCCACAACAGAAGGATTGGGCCAATGCCATACATAGAACGGAAGCACATCAAGTTCAAAAAGGAAAAGGGCATTGTGCTCCTCCAGACTAACATGCAAGCCCAAAAGGGGTACTGTACAGACTGCGGCCTTTGTAAATGGGCACCAGATGGGCTTCCATGTTTGTATGGGGAAAGGTAAGCCCAACAAACCATCAAGCCTACACAAACCCTAATCATCCCGAAGCCAAACAAACACACATCCCCAACTAGCTTACAGGGGGACCCTTAATTAATGAAGGAAAGTTGCAACTCAAACACGGGCTGGACATTTTTGGAATAAGTTTTGGGCCGCTCCAGGTGGTGATCGCCAGGCATGATGGACATCATGGTTGCATAGACCTGGGTTTAGGCTTTAGGGCTACTGTAGAGTACTGTACAAACCTAAATGACTATCAATATTATGGTCCTAGATTGCATCTCCAGTAGGCCTTGGAGGCTGCCAGGTTTGTAGGATTTAGGGTCCGGGGTCCAAGATCAAACTGCAATCACCCTAGCCCTAAAAGTAAGAAAATCATGTTCAATACGCCCTCAGCAATGCCTTAGTGAAGGAAGAATACATCCTATGGAGACTACTGTAACCCTAAACCCTGTAAACCCTGAAGCCTATAAACCCTAAACTCCATAAACCCTGACGCCCAAACCCTGTACACCCTGAACCCTATGACCTAAACCCATGAGGGTTTGGGTCTGATAGTTGAAGTTAGGCCCGGGCTTTCAGCTTTGATGTGTGATTAGGCCGGGGCTTTAAGCGTTGATGTGTGAGATTACATATAGGATCCAAAAAAATGGACCCTCTTCAAAATGGCTCCATTACTACATTGGGAAACCCAGGCACTTATTAAGGGGCTCCATTTTTGGATCCTTTGGTCTCAGCAGAAAGCCCCACTTGCTTTGCGAGGCCTTCAAATCCATCGATCCTGAACCCGCTATACGGATTTTAAGTCGCGCATATCAAGAACAAGGTGGAAACGTACCAAGTGGATAGCCCATATAAGGCTCATATACTGCCCATATAGGCCATCGGCCATTTAGTTTATATGAGCTCTATGTGGTCTTCCTATGAACTCCTAAACAATCCTTACGCCGCCCCACTTACATCAGATAGATTTCTCCAAAGCAGGATACCCTCAAGAACCCCAGAGGGATGTAGGGATCATAAGGAGATTACGGGGTCAAAGGCTATCCTAGGGTTAGTGTCGGGTTTTTTTGAGAAACTCCTATAGAACTCCTGTGTAAATCCCAAACCCTACACCCCAATCCTGGTGGATTTTGTCAGGGTGCCCTGTGGACCTCCTCCGGGGTGGCTGCGACGGTTTGCTGTTGCCAGGAACCTTTTGCAAACTGCACGGCCAGGCTAGAGAGGGTGGATAGGGTCTATATATGTATGTATATATGGTGCTACGGACTTTGGAGGCCCTCAAAATCGTAGGCCCCTTTAAAAGAAAAACGTCCATGCCCCATCTGGCACACACCACCATTTGAAACGTATTTTGCTGAAAATAGCAGAAAGGATTGCAGCACGCGTGTCGTAGCGGCGCCCATTGGATACCTTAGACCCCCTTTGCGAAGAAGCGCAAACATCCAACTGGCGCTAGGAAGCTCCTAGAATAACGATTTACGCCAATTGCGCCAATTGTCAAGGTCCATACGATGGGTCTCCAGAAACCAGAAGCGGAGAATGCGGATTCCTGACCCCATTGAAAAAAATTGGGATTCAAATTTTGCCGCCGCTTTTAGTTGAGATGTTCTTTAAAACTTTGGATCCCCGTATATGCCCCAGAAGACCGGGAAGGCACCCAGCTTCCGCAATCACTCCCCCCATATTGCCCCCCCCAAACCCTAAACCCTCCCCCCCTAAGGTACCCTTTAATCAGGCTTGTGTAAAGCTGATTTTGGGGGGGAAGCTTGGCTGCAACCGCGCGGCTGCTCACCAAAGCCAAGAAGACGGCCGCAAGAGCAGCGGAAACACCAACAAGACGAAGGATACGGTCATTCTTGCCTCGGCTGGCATTGGGGCGCTTTTTTGAACAGCGGGCCCTAAAAGGCCTTTGGGCATGTCTACATGTATATAGGTATGTATGTTTTCATGCATATACGGGGTCAGGAAGGGATTGCAGTGGTTCCCCTGGGAAACTTCCATGTGTTGTCTGGGCCTTCATTTGCCGGGATCAAGTAGTACACAAGTTGCACCCCAAACAAAATTAAGCACACGCGCACACACAAAATAAAGAATGGACAGGCGTATGCAACGAATAGCTACTCGCAAGGCGCGTCATTGAAGATGTCACACACGAATCAGCACTACGCAAACTATACTCCCCTCAGAAGATAGGAAAAGACTTAGCTCGTTGGGATCCTTTTAGCGGTAGCCAGGAAAAAAAAGAACAAAAGACTGAGGCATTACAGCGAGTCGTGAAGCAAATCCTTGCAACTACCCAGACAGAATCCTAATGAGCCGGCTCCAAATCAGGAGGCTTCTCAAGATCAAGCAGTCTAGGGATGCATGGGATTCTACGAGTCTCTCCCAGAGGATAAAAAGGATACATCTTGAGAAACACCCGTTTACAACAACTCGAAGATTTGCTGGCAGACTTCTTCGATGATAGGTTAGGGTTTTATAAGGTTTATAAGGTTCATGGTTTTGGGTTTTGGGTTTCGGGTCATCAGCTGTTCTGCCAGCAATCAAGGATTGACTTGCAAAACGCCTTCCAAAGGAAACAGGTTTGTAGTGCCTTCTTGCTTCACGCCTCAAAGCCTACTCTTTCTCCAAACCCCAATAATTGAAAACTAAAACTCCACCCCAAGGCCCCAAACCCATTCTTTGAACCCCAAACCCTAAACCCTAAACCCCAAATCTTAATCAAAGCAGGCCAGAGCCTGCTCGGCAAGGTGCTGATGCCAACCCTGCCAGTAGCCGATCCGCCTTGGAAAGACTGGGTTGCTGTTAAGGAACTAAAATTAAGTTACCAGAATGTGTAGGTATAGTAAATAATAGGGTTTCCCCCATATAGTAACTTAATTTAAGTTCCTTAACAGCAACCCAGAAGATGGTGTCTCAGGATGCATTCACAAAAACGAAGCAAAGATGCCACGCTTGATGAGACGATCCGAGCTTTCAACTTTGCTTTTGCTGGCCCAAAGAAGTGTGTACGTGCATATGTGGTAAGTTCCTTAAATAGGAGGACCCCAATATAGACCCCAAAATACTATAGTCCCCAAAAGGGTACCCAGAATTTTGGGAAACCCCCCTGTATGTGCAGCGAAGTCACAACCTAGCTTTCACTTAAGGTTTAGGGTTTAGGGAAATTCGGATGGATGGTATGACACAGGTCAAGGCAAACGCAACTGAAGACTTTCGGCAATATGCAGGATTCAGTTGTTTCCGTTAATGGGGGCGCGCATTATGGCCCCAACAGACTATGAACCTTGCTATAGGTAGCCCCAGAAAGACACCCCTAATTTTGGAAACACAGAATCCTAGACATCTCTATATACACGTATATTGTATAACCTACCCCTATAACCCCAATCTGTGGAAGCCGTGATTGCAAAATTTACTATGTAAACCCAGTGTCCATTTGATGTTCCATCATTGCATGTATGTGTACATATATGTATATACCCATGTCCATGTATGTATGTCCCAATCAACCCCATATAGTGGATACTAGCAAGCGTCCCAGTCTCAGGAAGGCCTGAGGCACAGCTCAGCAGTGTACATGGAGATTCAAAGTACTAGCTTGATTTGTCTTTGAGCCTGCCATTCGCTACCTATACTCTTTCTGAAATACGAGAAAACCCCGGCGTCGCGCATACGTGCAGATTGCAATTCAAGTTTAGGGTTTAGGCTTCAGGGTTCGTAGTTGCACCCACCAAGTATACCCTTACTTCTAACCCAACTACAAACCCGTGAGGGCATAAGTCCCCGAATATGGTAATGCTGAGATTAGTGATGCCAGTTCTGCCCATTACCCCGAATCTCCAAGAACCCTGCATTTCAAAAAAGCTGGGCACATTTCGGGAGTTCTGCCACGGGTCAGACGCCGTCTCATGATTGACAGCCCTATTGCAGGCCGCCCCTCTTCAGCAGGCATTTTTTTCGATTGACGCTTTGGTATTTTCACAATCCGGGCGCCGCCTTCATGCCATTTAATAAGGAGACCCCTACGCTACTTCCCAATGTGAAGAACACTGTTCAAAGATACACCCGAAGCCATGGAGAAACTGAAGTCAAACGGAAATCCGAACAGCTATGATGAGGACAACACGTGTGCTGCACGAATGCTAAAGCTCTTGCAGATGTGCAGCGCGCTTCCTCTGCGGGTGCAGCAGCAATTTGAAAGGCCTTGGTCATTCAGCTGTTATTTGGCATTGCCAACTGGCCATCCCATCCACACTTGATGCTTAGGAAGCCCCCTTGCGCTCTCCGCAAAAAAACGTCCAAAACACCTAAATGATGTTGAACTCCAACACCTGCCACATGCGCAAACAAAGGCATAGACAATTGCGAAGCATCCACTACTGCCACATAACGATTTAAACCTACCAGAGGCATCGTTGGTCCGGGCCAAAAAAGGATGGTGGTTGTTAGAAGCTTGGGAGCAGGGGGTGGATTCACGCACAGAGGGTGCCTGGTATCCAAATTCAGTAGCCATGTTTCGTCCCCCCTAAGTAGATAGAATATAGCTTTGGGTATATTATAATAAGATCCCCATATACCCCATATTCTATCTACTTAAGGGGGACTAAGTATATGTAATTCTCTTTGTAAGGGCAATCATCCTTGGAGTGGTTCCGCTGCCTTTCCATGTTGGCTACAAAGGTTTTGAACTTGGAGGTTGAGTGCGCAGACCTTGTCCTGACAAAAGGCTAAAGGTTGTCAAGGGTAGGGCTTTGTTAAGATTGACATCTTTGCGGGGGAGGATTCTAAGATTTAGGATGAAGGGTCTGGGATGACACACGCCCCTCCCCCCCAGGCAGCACTGCATCTTGTTGAGGCTCCATATTATCCTGTGGTACGGTTTGGTTCCGCATGCCCAGCCCGCCCCAACACATATCATAGCCGCAAAGCATATCCGAGAACCCCGTCCCACTTTCATGATAACTCTCCCTTGTAAATGAAGGTTATGTGGCAAACATACAGTGTAACAACGTGACATGTACAAAGCATGAGTCCGTCACTCTTTTTGTATGTATGCAATGCAGCTCGATGAGAAGGCGAATAGCACAGTAAATGTATTTGCTGAGGTTGGACATTGCCAGTGAGGCGGTCCTGCTGTCAGGACCTTCTGCCCGCAGAGGTTCTAGCCAGCATAGGCCTTAGGCCGCTTGCAGGGCATTACTCTGTTGAGGATGACCCATAAGCATTCCGTTCATTGAATTTTGCCAAACGAGCGACCCTGGCATCCACCGAAGCTACTATAGGCAACGATTGCGAGGACACATGCAACAATGCCATGAGCTATGGAAGCCGCCAGCGATGTTTTCAGAAGGTAGGCGTTGACAAAGACTCCGTGCGCAGCCACGAGAAGCACAAATATCAAGAAAATGGCCAGGCTCACAAGGTAGTCAAAGAGCCTCGTTGGTCCAGGGGAGGCCCATCGGCTGCAGAGGTTCCACATCACTTTGATACACACCATGTTCCAGAAGAAGGCTGAACCAAAACCTGCGGCGATAAACTGAGCAAGCGCAGCGTTGACCGGTGCACCCGCGCGAATCAGGGCTACGACGAGGTCGAGGATCATGCAGAGCGGGCTTGTGACTATGAGCAGTACATAACTCAGTGGGAGGTCTAACCCAGAGGCTGCAAGCAGCTCCTTCCTTAAGGGGCCACGGACGTACTCTGTGAAGGCCTCTTCGCTTCCGTACCACCTGGCGATGGCCAACGAGACGAAGACCCTGTCAGCTGCCAAATGGCATTCGGCGTCCTTCAGGTCAAAGGTCTCAAGCGTTTTGGTGAGCTTTCTCTCCTCCCTCATGAATTTTCTGTTGGCATGCACGAACAGCACCAGGGGCATCATCGCGAGCACGAGGATCCAACTGCCCGCTCGTGCCACTAAATACACCCCGGAGCAAAAAGCACTGCCCAACACGAGAAGAAAGGCCTGGCTCTCGACAAAGAGCGGCTTGAAGCTCAAAGGCTTGGACGGGTTGGCCTTGCGAAAGGCGGCAAGCTCGAAGACGCACCATAAGCCTCGTAGTAGTCATTGGTCGTGCGGT